>JAJEJO010001712.1:191294-391472 GCA_020662805.1 Glaucomys volans
TGAACTAGGGGCACTCAACCACTGAGCCACATCCCCAGCCCTATTTTGTATTTTCCTAGAGCTAGGGTCTCACTGAGTTGCTTAGCACTGTGCTGTTGCTGAGGCTGGATTTGAGGCTGGCTTTGAACTCTCAATCCTCCTGTCTCAGCCTCCCGAGCTACTGGGATTACAGGCTTATGCCACCCCACCCAGCTAGAGTTCGCATTTATGGCTTGATTATGCTGTTGTTAGAATTTCAGTTGCTTTCATTGTTTCGCTCTTAAGAGCAACAATGCTATGACCATGGTTGTTGCCAGTATTGGCCTATATCACTGATTATTTCTTCATCATTAATTCCTATTTCAGATTTGCTGGGTTGAACCTCTGAACATTTTTCTTGCTAAGATAAGTTATGCTGAACTCCATTTTGGAGAATTCATCTGACTTGAACTTCTATGTGAAGTGTGCTAGAATGCCCATGTTCTAGATGACTGGCCTGTTTTCTATAAGGAAGAATATATGTGTATGGACTACAGATAATACAATTGTACTGTAATTGGGATTCATGCTAAATGAGGGTTTAGCCAGTCTTGCCACAAAAACAAACAAATGTGAGATAATGGTTTGTGAGTTTGCTTCACTATAATAGAACTCTTACTATCTTTATGTATTTCATAATGTGATATAGCAAACCTAAAACATACAATAAATTTATTTAAGAACAAAAGACCCTCTCCAACTTCATCCATTTACCTGCAAATGCCATAATTTTATTCTTATTTATGGCTGAGTAATTTTCCATTGTGCATATATACCACAGTTTCTTTATCCATTCATCTATTGAAAGGCATCTAGGTTGGTTCCATAATCTAGCTATTGTGAATTGAGCAGCTATGAACATTGATGTGGCTGCATCACTGTAGTAATCTGATTTGAAGTCCTTTGGGTATAGGCCAAGGAGTGGGATAGCTGGGTCAAATGGTGGATCCATTCCAAGTTTTCTAAGGAATCTCCACACTGCTTTCCAGAGTGGCTGCACTAAGTTGCAACCCCACCAGCAATGAATGAGTGTATCTTTTCCCCACATGCTTGCCAACACCTATTGTTGCTTGTATTCTTGATAATAGACATTCTAATTGGGGTGAGATGGAATCTTAAGGTGGTTTTGATTTGCATTTCTCTTATTACTAGAGATATTGAACATTTTTTCATATATCTGTTGATTGCTTGTAGGTCTTCTTCTGTAAAGTGTCTGCCAATTTCCTTGGCCCATTTATTGATTGGCCAATCCCCCAAAAAACCAAAGGCCGAATGATCTCTCTGATAAGTGGATGATGATACATAATACGGGGTGGGAGGGAGGCAAGAATGGAGGAAGGATGGATTGCATAGGGGAAAAAGAGGGGTGGGATTGGGGAGGGGGGTAAGAATAATAACAATGAGGCAAACGTCATTGCCCTGTATACATGTATGATTGCACTAATGGTGTGACTCTACTTTGTGTACAACCAGAGAAACAACAGCTGTACCCCATTTGTGTACAATGAATCAAAATAAATACATTTTAAAAAGTACAAAATAAATAGGTATTTTGTATGTAATAAATATGTATTTTGTATGTAATATTCAAAAAATTTTTCCCTTTGAGTATTTCTCCCAGAGTTCAGGTTTGTGGTCATCATTATCATACTAATGGAAATTTATGGTGAAAAATCTTCTCAAGAGAACTTGTGCCAGAAATGATTCAATTAGGTTCTGTTTCATACACCTTTGTGAACAACAGTTATGAACATTGGGGTATACATTTTCTTTATCCATTCATCTGTTGATGGGCACCTAGGCTGATTCTATAATTCAGCTATTGTGAATAGTGCTGCTATAGACAGGATTTTAAAAGATGGCAATTAGCAGACCATGGAAATGCATAAAGAAAGGACATCAGGTCAGAAAGACTCAGGGTACTTAGGTAACAGAGAGCAGTCTAGTCTGGCAAAAGCCTGGGAAAGAATGTGAATGACTTTGCCCACCATGGTAAAAATTCCTAAGCTTATTCTAATGGCAAGAGTACTACCTGGGTATTCCTGAATTAATTTTCTCCTGTCATTTAATGCTAGTGACTATTTTTGATTGTAGGGTTTGTCAAAGGAAACTGCAATATGAAAGAGGAAGAAGAAGTAAAATTTCCATGAAGCAGAACTTGAGCATAACAGCTAATGGACAAGGACAGCAAAGAAAAAGAGATCCAGTGTCTTGGTGCTTTGGTTCTTGGATTTCTTCATTGTTTTATGACAATAAGGATAACCACTATCTTACTGGGTACTTGTTACATGATGGACAGTTTCATGCCTTTTTATTTAATGTCCCAATTTCTGCCACCTTCTCCCCTTAGGCAGGCATTTTAAGTCATAGTTTATGGATAAGGAAGTCAAGGTCCCCTAAGGTCATGTACCTGTTCCAGACAATGCAATTTTTAATAATCAAGCTAGGAATTAAATTTGTATCAGTTGCTTCCAGGTCCCATGTTTTTACTGTTGTCCTATACTCAATATGAGGACTTCATGGAGCAGGAGGTTTCTGATTCTTTGACTCATCTCTCTAAGCCCCCAAGGTATATTGGACTTAGGTTGACATACCAAACAGAGTTACCCATTTTGCATTTCATTTTCTGCAGATTCTGCCCAGCCGGCATCATAGAAGTAGACAAACTTCAGGGGTTCACCTGATTCATTGTTCACTCTAGTGAAATCACCATTCAGCATCTTAGATAGGTATTTACTGTTTCAAAACTTTCCTGAAGTGGAAGGGAATAGATTACATTTGAACAACTCACTTGCCATAGCTGAGAAGTGGAACGGAAAGGGGAAAGTTGAGGTTCAATACTGAATGGGAAAGGTGAAGTCCAGATTCTTCTGAAAACCCCTCCAGTTGTCTGCTGTGTTGTTTGCAGCCTTTCCCAGCTTTCACATCTTAGGAGCTGCTGTGCTAAGAAGAGAGGCAATGCATTCCTGACCCATCACTGCAATGAGTTAACCTACTTTGGTAATCTATTTCTAATCCATTTGAGCTCCTTGGAGAAAAGAGTCAATGTGAATATAAAATAATAACAGGGCTAACCTTCAAGCGCTTTCTGAAAGCCCAGGTGTGGTTTGAGGCTTAATGAATTTGTGTTAGTAAAATATTCTGAGATCCCAGTTGAAGAGAGCTAGAGAGTGCAAATGGTTATTAATTATTATTATTATCAATTCCTGCTCAGAGCCATGGAGATTGATGGTTTCTGCCGTGTTTTATCCCCAGGAGTGTAGCTGCAGGTGCCAGTCCAGTGTGCAATAAATATCTAATCCCTTAGAAGGATTAACTCTACATTGGATAAAAAAAAAATAATGTTTTCCCATAATCTATTCTGAATGAGCTCCTTTTTCTTCTTCTATTTTATCTGGAGACTTTTTGTATCTATAGTTAAAACCAACTGCAATAAATCCTAACTGGACCTTTTGTGTTTTATATTGGGAAGCTGTACAAAGAAACTTTGCTTGGATTTGTATTGAATCTGTAAAATTAAGAAGAGGAAAAAGGGGAAGAGCAATTTTGCTTTATCCGTGGCATACTTTGCTAACTTGGTGTCTTAAGGCATGGTCTTGCCCCCTGGAACATCCACCCGGCTGTTTTTTTTTTTTTTTTTTTCTTTTAGCAATCAAGATAAACTAGACTTTGTCAATTATTTTCTTTTATACAATCTTAACCATTCTAACAAAAACTTCATCAGTCAAACCCATGTACATTTTTTCTGTTTCATACTTGCCCCAAGGAGGCAGGGGGAAAGGTTGATGACTGCTTCACTGCCCCAATCACTACCTATTGTCATTGGCTGAGAAACAATGAAAGATTTGGGCAGATGGAGTGGTTCAAGTGCATCCCAACAGTGATTACAGAAAAGTTTCATTGGTTTTTGAGATACAAACATTTAGTCGTTAAAGTAAACAAACTTCTGCATCCCTACAATTACTGCTTGCCAATGCAGATGCAGCCTAAATGAATCCCAGCTCATCTTGAATGCTGTTATGATCTCTCCAAATGAAGTTTCTTGCTATTTTAGCCAGGGAGGGAGCCATCAGTATTCAGTTGAATGATCTGGTGACAATGTCCTCCCTGCTTTCCAGTCTAAGCTTGAAAACCATTTCCAATCAGGTTAACGAGGACCTGCTGATTCAGTGCTGAAATGGGTTTGTTTACATCTCTCCTCGTGTCTACCCATGAAGAGCCATTCTCTTTCATCTGCCAGCCAATCACGGCCTGCCAGCACAACATCTGGCTTGAGCAGCTGCCAAGAAAGGAAGCACAGTTTCTGTCCCCTCCAGCAAGTAGCAAGTGTGTGTAATTGAGAACCTGTAATTGCAAGAATGCACAGACTTTGGCAGAAACCGTGAGGGGAAGCTGAGAAAGGAGACAAGGAAGGAGAGAGGCTTTGTGTGACTTTTGAGGGCATTGGAGGTGGAAAGAATTGCAGGTGGGGTGGAAGAGCGTCGAAGCATTTTTATCTGCGCATCTACAGAAGGATTATTGTAACGTGTCCACGAGGTTCTGTGACACTTTTTAATATGATGAAAGTAAGGAAAAATAAATACACCTTCATATCTCCCCAAATTAAATGCAAGGGAACATTTATGAATCTGAGAGGCATTGTTTTGAGTCTATAACTAAGCAGATAGAAACTGGTTTGCTATTCTACATTTGGGTGCATCTAGCTCCCCTGAGTCTGAGTCCTGCCATCCTCTTAGCATACTGACTTGCTATTGCCTGGGTAGGAGATGCATTTAAAGAAGAGCCTCTTATCAATTCATTCTCTATTTTCTCAATAACTTCCAAGCTTCTCTCCCATTTCTTGGGGTCCATTGTGTCCCAAATCTGTTGTTGTACTGCTCACCTCAGATGGACTCTATAGGTTTGCTCTGAGAACTTTTTCAGAGCTTTGGGTGAGGACAGATCAGAATCATTGGAAGTGACTGAAAACATTTGGGGAAGTTCCCTTTATTGCTTCAACCCACTTTACCTTCTTCACTACCCCTATCTTACTTAGAACCACTGTATTTTTGAATTTCTACTTGCTAATGGGTAATAAAATGTTGGACACTAACTATGAAACTCAGCCCTCTGGTAGACTCCTTGCAAGAAGAGCAGAGCACATCAAGACCAAGTAGAGAGTAATAGGGACATGGACTGCTGTTAAATGTCACAGCCAAAGCATCCTGAGCAAGATGTTTGCTGATATATTGATGATCCTGTCATATTCTTGGTTGAACTTGATGACAGCATGCTTGGGCTATGCACAAGAAAATAATATTATTCTAGAAAATTGAAATTACACATTAGCATTTTGTGATACACTGTTTATAGTGTGGTGATTAGTATCCATGCATCCAACCAATGTTTACTGAATGCTGGTACCTTGCGAGGAAGTGAGGATACAGTAGTGAACAACATAGACATAGGCCTAGTAAAATAAAATAAGTGTCCTGAAGTTAATAGCAAGAGTTTCTGATGAGGAGTAATTGCTCTTCTTGGAGGAAACATGAGCTAACTCATGCATGATGACAAGAAGGTCTAATGGCACTGCTACCCCACATCTGCAAGTTCAAGGACCCTGGGACTGGAAGAGAGTTTGGCAATGCTTAAAGAACTAGTGAAAACAAGAGTGCCCTCTGACTAGTGAGTGTCTTGGGCCAAGTTCTCTGGGAAACAATTCTGAGCAGAGATTTGTGACCTGGAAGTCTCCTGGTATGTATTCTTGGCATCCTGTTGGGTGTAAAGAAAGGGGAATTAGGCAGAGGGAGCAGTTGATCGTTGAGGCAGTAGCAGACAGAGATCTCAGCTCTTTCCTCTGGTTGCTTTGCAGCTGAGATACTTTTCAGAACCCAGAGGCATGGGGCTTGAACATTTATTTCCCTTCATAGAACATCACACAAGTTGCCCACAGGAAAGGGGTCTGATCTTGGGTGGGGCAGATTGTTTGGACTGGAAATGATTTCTAGACAAGCACTAAACTAAAAGCCCTGAGCCAGCAACTGGGGCACAAGTGTCTCAGTGCTGAACGGATGATCTGGGTGATGCACAACAGCATCCTCTATGGCAGGGGAAAGAGAAAAATGGCATAATAATCTGAGCTGGAGTAAGGGCAAAGATACATGCAGGAGATCCTGGACTATGGGAAGAAGTATGGGCTTTATATTAAGGGCAGTGAAAAGACATTGGATAGGTTTAAGCAGGTCTTCAATGATTCATTGCATTTCATCAGTGCTTTCTCTTTTGATATTTATACAGAAGAGATAAATACACCAGGCAAAGGGAGTATAGCATTTTATCCTCAGTTACAGGTGTCATAGTTAATATGTGGTAGAAGAAGCATTCTATTCTATGTCTGTGTGTGTCTAATGTTTAAATCTTTCCAGTACAACATGCTGAAATTTTACTCAATAATTCTTATAACAGAAACTATGCAGCACCTATGGTTTTTCTCTCTCTCTCTCTCTCTCTCTCTTTAATGGGCACACTCCAGGAAATCACATTTCTAATTGCAAGCACAAGACATGGCTAACTTTTCTGATGACACATTATCAAGAACACAAGACAGAGACCCGGGGGAGAAAGAGTACCTTCTTGCTCATGACTTTGGAACAGTTCCCTTTTCTCATCCAGATTCCACAAACTGTCTGTATTGGCTGATGTCCTTGGATAGTTTTGAAGTTTGGATTGATTTGTGGTTGGGGTTGATGAGGGTTTTAAGAGAAAGTTTTAGACAATAGCAAAGAAATCTAGGCTGTGACAAGGTGAAAATTCTCCTCTCTTCTCCATCACAGAGTGAAAATAACAATTGACCCATCTAGAAAAGGATAGATGAGATGCAGGCTCCTTTCTGACTGTTCTCAATAAAGGAACCTCTCTCCCATTCTTAGTTTATATCCTTTGTGCTCTGTAAAATTACCTGAAGGGATTCTTGAAGTCTGTGCTCTAAAGGCAGAGGAAAAATCGATTTTGAGCAGGGAGCGTGGCACATGCCTGTAATCCCAGCAGCTCCGGAGGCTGAGGCAGGAGGATCAAGAGTTCAAAGCCAGCCTCAGCAAAAGTGAGGTGCTAAGAAACTCAGTAAGACCCTGTCTCTAAATAAAATACAAAATAAATTTTGAATGAATGAGTCTGTACCCTCAAATGAAAATTAAATACAGTTTATTCTGTATCAGGAGTTGGAAAACTATGACCTCTGGGCCACCATCTGTTTTTGTATATCCTATAAGCTGAGAATAGCTTTTAAATTTTAGATGTTGAACAAAAATCAGGAAAAAATTTTTTGCAGTACATTTGTTAAATTCAAATTTCAATGTCCATAAATACAATTTTTTTTAGAACATAGTCGCACCCATTCATTTACACATCTTTTGTGTCTACTTTTATACAATAGTTGCAATAGAGATTATGGCACTCAAAACTTAAAATAGCTACTCTATTTTCCTTAATAGAGTTCCTTTGACCTCTTGCATGTATGAAAAATAAGCATAATTGTTTTTATACACAGTAAAAAAATCTTAAGATGAAACATTGTGGTATTGGCTATTAGTAGGATCTTTTCTTTATTCATATGTGGCTTACAGCAGCACTTCTCAAAATTTGCACGAAGATCACTGTTGATTTTGTTAAAATGCAGACATGAACTTAGTTGGTCTGGCAGGAGGTCTGAGATTGTGCCTTGATAGCCAGTTCCAAGTTGATGCTAAAGCTGCTGTCCACAGACCATGCTTCAAGTAATGATGGCTTAGTAGATGCTCTAGTCCCTCTTATTCTAGTGTCATCTAGATTGTTCAGGAGCTGATGCTGTTTAGGTGGGTGCTGGTTTTATCATAGTCCTTGCAGTACTCATATGATTGAGCAAAAGGAGATTGTGGAATCATAATGCCAGGTACACACCCTCGCTTTATCACCACCCAGCTGAATAAACTTGGGCATGCTCTTTGGGCCTTCTGTACCTCAGTTTCTCTTTGGGAGTATTCAGAAAATTAAGTTCTTGTCTCACACTGTATTTGTAAAGGATAAAAATGTAAAATCCACGTAAGTTCCTAGCAATTGGCCTGGTACATAAGATATACTCAATTAGTGTTAATACTTATGCATTTGAATAATTAGTACTTAAAAAACTCTAATTCTTACTTCCTTAGTCTGCAATTCCTTGAAATATCTGATGCTTAAGTTCAAATTCTCTTATATCCAGGGAATGTTTTTTCTGTCCTTCAGAATATGCTTTATAAAATTTCCATTATATTTTTCATAGAATCATCTTTCTGTTTCTATGGAATACAGCATCGCTATGTTCATTTGCCTCTACTATCTTTCCCAATAGAGTTATAATTTGCTATTTTGTTTGAAAATGTAACCTCCAGATTTGATCAAAACTGTAGGTGTATGTCTTTGAGCAGCAACTAAAAATGATATAACACTTCTCCAACTCCCTCCCTGCTGAAGTCAGAGATTTTGATCTTTAATACTTGATACTCGTTTTTATGCAGAACTGCACAAACAACTCATGGGTATGTGTGTCATTTTTCATAGTCCGTTACAATGTGTAGGTAAGAAACATGTATGGTTATTCTTTACACTGCCGTGTCTTCAGCTGGTGGTGGTGGTTCATTTCATTTGGCTCATGAATCTCCTAGTGAAATATTTGGTCTCTCCCTAGAAAAATACACATACACAACCTTCTCTTGTACACACACTTCTGGAGTCCATTAACCAGCATCCAAGGTTACTGGACTTCAAGTTAAGAACTTCTAACTTCTCTATTTTATTTTTTATGGACAAGGATTGGATTATCTCTTATCAGATGCATACCTGCCTTTTCATTTGAACCCAATGCCTTTCATCCATCTCCACCTCAAAATACCTGCAAATCAATTGTATTTTCTCCCTGAGAGAGTCTGGTCTGAGAAGACAAATCACTCATCCAGCTCAGCTGACACTGAGAACATGCCATATATCTCCATTTCTTTTCTTTTCTTTTTTTTTTTCCTGTAAATCAGTGGTATAACATCTTTCCCAAGAGATTGTGACAACTGGAGTCTCCCAACCAGGACCTATTGGTCTGATACTGCTAACCCCAACTGGGAGCAGATTTTTCCAACTTCAGGAGGCTCAGAACAAGATTATAGATCTTTTTTTTCCAGAAAGCTCTCCTTGCTTCTCAAGCCTTGCTCAGTGCCCTCTCTCTTGCTTTCTTTGTGCTTGTGGACATCTTACCTGTTTATCATCTAGTTCCAAACAGACAATAAAATTCTCAAGGAAGATAATAATCATGTTTGCACTCTCAGGACCTTGTATATGTGTGTTTGTGTGTGTGTGTGTGTGTGTGTGTGTGTGATCTCACTATGTTGCCGAGGCCTTGAACTCCTGAGCCCAAGTGCTCCTTCCACCTCAGCCTCTAAGTCGCTGGGACTACAGGTGCCTCCCTTAGTGCCCAGCTAAGCATTTGATAAGTATTTGTTAAACACCAGATAGCATTTGCAAAATTCCTCATGCTACTTGCCCACTATTGAATAAATCTTCAGGGCCATTTTCAGTTCCTTCTACCCTTCATCCCTGTATCTAATCAATTATCAAATCTTAGTGATTTTGCTTCTTTAATATCCCTCTTTCTTTTCCACTCCTGTTTGGTTTAAATGTTTTATTTAGATTATAATACTTATCTATTGACCAACTGCTGTTTTTTTCTTTTGCTCCTGGTTTTCCATTTGGTTTTTCCAGAAAACCTGTTATATTTTGATCCTAAAACACAGGAATGCATTACTCCCTTATTTAATACTTATCAACTCATAGGTTTAATGTGAAAGAATCTGAACCCCAAGACTTTATATTTAACAATGGTCCTAGATTGTTTTATAAATCCTCAGATTGGAGATTGCTGACTCAAACTAGTGTTTCTCAAACTTTTCCTCAGATCCCATACACTTGCTTGTTTAAATATAAATTCCTAGTCCTTCTACCAAAGGTTAGGAGTCAGGAGCTTTGAGGAAGGCCTGGGAATCTGCATACTAACCCTCTTCCTCAGCATCCCAAAGTGGCTCTGCAATAGATCATCTTAGAATCACCCTGGGCAAATCCTGGCCTAACGGTCTAAACTGTAGAATTGTACCCAAAGTTCTTCACAAACCATGCTTCATTTTCTTCATCCCTTCTCCCCATGAATTAGCCCCTCTGGAAGTCAGAAGTGTATAGCCACTAAGAGCCTCACCATTGGCTTCTCACACAACTGGGTTAAAGTTTAGTTTCTTTCAGTTACTAGCTGTGTGAACCTTAATCAGGATGCTGAGTCTCTATACTCCTAAATTTCTTCATGTTTAATTTGAGATAATCACACAGTGACTGCCTGGCAATATTGTCATGAATGTTCAATGATAAGTATGTCCAATCCTTAGTACAATGTCTGTCACAGCACAAGCTTCTTGTTAGGGCACCTATTTTGTGTCATGACTCCTGCCCTGTGCTGTGTGCCTTTCTGTTCTTTCACTTTTACTGTTCCTTTCCCCCTGGTTGCTTTTGCCTCATTCCTCCTCTTACTTCCATATTCTCCTAGGTCCAGGATAGATTTTACTGTGTTCCTAGAATCTTTCCTAACTCTTCCCACTCTGCCAATCTCCTCTTTAGGCAAAGATCATTATCCCCCACTTGCGCTTTTCCAATCACATCGTCATTACAGTTGTCACACGTTTTCATGGTCCTGTGTATGTCTGCCTCGCTGCCAGGATGGTGAGTCAGCTTCAGAACCTGTGCAGCTGGCACGGTCTGTTTCCAAAGACAAGCACGCCACAACTGTCTACTGTGTGAATGAAAGAGATTAATACAGGAGTTGTTCTGAGTAAAGAACTTGAGGGTAGTTTTGAGAATAGCACTTCATTCTATTCTAATATTATCTTCTTACCCTTGTTCCTATAAGTGAGATCTTTGAGAGTACAGTCAGTCCTCAGCATTTGTGGGCAGTTTTCTCCAGGACCCCTCCCCGCAGATAGCAAAGTCTGTGGGTGCTTAAATCCCTTATATAAAATGGCATAGTATTTGCATGTAACCTACACACATCCTCTCATGTAGTTTAAATCATGTCTGGATTACTTATAATGCCAAATACTATGTTATACTGTACTGTTAAGGGAATAATGACAAGAAAGCAAGTATGTCCAAGTTCGGTACAGATGCAACCATGGTAGGCTTAATAGATAGCTTGCAAATGAGAAGCTAGGTGAATAAGCTCAACCAAGTATGTGAAATGGAGGGAAGCAACAGCAGGGTCTGTACATTTCACTTCATTTGTATCAATTGAGCATAGTGCTCAGCATACAGAAAATTCAAGTTTTCCCTTGTGGAATTTTCTGAAAAAAAATGTTTTGAATACTTTTACTTGGATGCTGAATCTGTGGGTACAAAGCACTGATTCACTGATTGTACAATTAATCTCCAGGTTGGAGTCCAGATGCTTTCTCCCCCTCCCTTTGTCTTTCTGCTTGTGAACACTTGGGTCTCAGCTGTGCCTATCTGTATTGACCTTGCTCTCACCTAGGCACTTTTATTCAAATTGGATCTCTGCACATGGACTCCTGATAGTATCATTACCTAGTTGCCTAGTTCCAAGCTTGAGTCAATCCTGCCTGCATAGTTTTCACTTTTTTCTCCTCTTTACAAAACCTACTGGATACTTATTTTCATTTCATTTCTGTCCATAAAATTAAATGGTTCTTTGTGCCCCACTCAAATGGTACTGTGTGTGAAATTGGCCAGGATCTGCAGTCACCCAGTGTTTTAGTTAGGTTTTCATCACTGGGACCAAAATACTTTATAAGAACAACTTAAAGGAGGAAAAGGTTATTAGGGGCTTGGGGTTTTGGAAGTTCAGTTCATGGACAGCTGACTCCATAGCTCTAGGCTTGAGGTAAGGCAGAACTTCATGGTAGAAGAGCATTCCCGAGGAAAACAGCTCAGCTCATGAAAGCTGAGGAGAGAGAGCTCAAGCAAGGAGCCAGAGTCAAAATCTAATCCCTAGGGGCATGCCCACAGTTACCTACTTCCTCCCACCATGTCCTACCTGCCTGCAGTTACCACCCAGTAATCCATTCAGATTATTAATCTGTTGTTTTAGTCAGCTTTTTCACTGATGTGACCAACAGACCTGACAAGAACAATTTTAGAGGTGGAAAAATTTAATTTAGGGATAACATATTCAGAGATCTCAGTCCATAGACAACCAGCTCAAATGCTCTGGACCCAAGTTGAAGCAGAATATCATGGCAGAATAGTAATGCAGGAAAGTGACACAGGTCGTGTCACCAGGAAGCAGAGAGACAGACTTTTCCTTTAAATAATGTCAAATACATACACCAAAGTCATGCTGTAGGTGACCCACCTCCTCCAGTCATACCCTACCTGCCTAATATTACCACCCGGTTAATACCTATCAGGGTATTAATGCACTGATTAAATTTAGACTCTCATAAAACAATCATTTTACCTCTAAATTTTTTTGCATTGTCTCATACATGAGCTCTGGGGACACCTCATATCTAAACCGTAACATCCATCAAATGGAATAATCCACTGATTAGGTTGCAGAATCCAGTGCTCTGTGGTTCTAACCACTCTGCCAGTCTTTGGGCTTGCCAGCTCTTTCTTGCTGTGATCTTTAGTCTTCCCTGACCATCCAGAATTGGCACAGGAAACCTTCTGTAATCAGAAATGAAAAGTAGATCGTTCAAGTCACAAGGGGATGGCCACAGGTACAACACTAGTCCACAGCTGATCTCAGTCCACTTGAAATCTTCTCTTCTTATTACAGCTCTGCTTCAAAGAGGAGCATCCTTCCTGTAAGGACAGCTGCTTCCCAACTGCACAGAGGATGAGGTGAAGTCCTTACCCTGTGGGACTGACAGTGTGGTTGACACTATTCGCAGTGTGTCGAATGATAGTGAAAATAATAAACAAGTGATGCGATTCTACAGAGTCAGCAGGAGCATCTTTACACAGGGATTGATCAAGGGAGAATATGTGTCTCATAAAGATGCTTCTTAAAACCCAGCTGCCCTTGGTAACAAAGTGAGCTAAAAATTTGGGAAAAAAAACCAAACAAACTATTTTTTTGTTTTTTGTTTTTAAGGGAAGTGGGTACAATCTAAGGAGTAATGGAGATTCAGTTGGCAAGGAGACTCAGAGCCATGCCAGATAGCAAATCTAATGCATTTAGGTAACCCTCAGTCCCTCTATAAAGGATCCAACTGCATGGATAATATTATTTGTCCTACAGTTGTCCAAAACACCACCCCAAATGTTGAATATTGAATTATTTCTCTAAGCAGCCAAACCTATTTATTTGGAATTAAGTGTCTGAACAGGTGATCTTTGGAAAGCCAGAAAAAGCAGAAGCCTGCCTAATGGAATGGCACATGTTGGACCTGAATAATCACTGTAAGAATATTAGTTTGCAGTCTGTTTCATATAAAGGGTACTCAACAGTGTCTGGATGCATTTCAAGTTCCCCTCTTTACTTTCTCCTAAATGGGTGGGTTTCACCTGGCTGTGGCTAACAATAAGAGCACTAAATATCATAGACTAATCCTGAACTTTTTTGCTCAGCACCCAATTTGGTTTCCGGTCATATTGGCCCACAAGTTTAGTTGTGGTGTTTCAGCTAAACAACAGCTGGGAGTTGACAGCAACCCAGCTGCAGCCTGCTAGAGCAAATGCTTCAGCTCCTAAATGTATAAAAATGATGAAATGACTAGACGTATAGGTTTCTAATTGCAGCCAGCATTCTGCAGCTGGGAAGTCACCGGAAGATATATATTCTGTGTTGTAATCCAGCAATCATGCACTCCACCCCAACTGAAAAGCATTTCCCTTCCTTCCCACCCACAAGATTGCTGCCAAAATGAGAAGTCCAGTTCCAGCTTCCAAACTATGTTCGCTTCTCATTAGAAGTTGACCCAGCTCCAGTCTTGTAAATCCAGCCAGGGATCAGACCAGGGGAGATGGATCAGTTGAAGTTTGAGGAGGACACGATGATAAGATAATGCCGGGAAGTGAGACTCAGATGCATGATCTATGGGGTCACAAAGGCAGCCCCTCAATCCAACACCACCTGCAACCTTACACACATGATTTGGGACATAGCCTTATTTTGTTTCACCTCTTTAGTTTTCTGACACATCTCCCTCCCTTCCTTCCTTTCCATGTCTTTTTTTTCCCCTTTCCTCCCTGCATACAGATCTTCCTTTCTTTGAACAAATAATACAGCCCTTTCCATCTCTCTACTGGCCCTTTCACTGATGGGGAAACGTTCATCTTACTGGAACTTTTCTCCTAGCTTCTCTCCCAAGCCTGGAGAGGGCTTTCCTTTTCCTTCAGAGCAGACATTTCTCTTATGTCAAACACTCATCCTTCTCTCTATGGTTTATTCTCTAAGCATTTGTTCTTGATAGTGGAGGGGTTGGGGGATGGGTGGCAGTGGATAACCAAACATTTGTAGTTTTCTTCTTCTTAAAGACTGGATTTCAATATGATCACTGTGCTGTGCTTTTATAAATTTGAGCAATGATCTCTCTGCTCTCTCATTCCCTGGGGCAGTGTTCTTTAGCACTTGGTCTAATTAGTCTTAGAAGCAGAAGAACTGCAGGAGCTGGGGATAGATAGGTGACAAAGGAGGTCAAGAATGGAATCTGCATCTGGGATGGTCTAAAACATCACCTGGCCACAGTTTTGGGCCCATGGTACTACACTGGCCTGGCTTGCTTTCTCTTGCCTTTTTTTGTACTAGACCAAATTCTTCTATGAGAAGGGATCTTCTATTTGGTTTTACACCTCAAGGGTCTCACACAGTATCTGGAATTTGACATGCACTTAAAAATATGCTCAGACAGTGAGCCATGTGAATGCACTCCATTCAAATCTAGTTTGTTCTAATGGTAATGTCTTATGTATGTAAGGTTTTCCAGAATGTTTCCACATTTATCATCTTACTTGATGTAACTATTAGTGAATTGGCACTTTTTTCCTGCACTTTCATTAGTCAGCTGAAAAGCATAAGAATAAACAACTAATTTGAAGCTGAAATTTTAATCAGAAAGAACAACGGTATAAATGGTAAGACTGTATCACCTCCTATTTGAACCATTGGGTTCTAGATCAGGGATCAGTAAACTATGGCCCACTATCAAAATCTGGAGTGGGCCCTATTTTGGTAAATGAAGTCTGTTGGAACACAGTGGTTCCCATTCACGACCTGCTGTCTGTGTCTGTTTTCTCACTAGGACAGTACAGTTGAGGAGTGTGAGGGATGATCAGGCCTGTGGAAGCTGAAGATATTCACTGTCTATCCTGTCACAGAGTGAGCTTGCCAACTCTGATCTAGATTGTTAAGTAGCATTCATTTATCAGTGGGCACATGCCACTTTTAAGGATATCGAGGAAACTAGGAAAAGTCTGTCATGGTAATTGGACGGCATTTTCTGATTAGCAATCTAAGTAATATCTACTTAAAAAGGAAGATTAGGGAGTAAAAGTGGAAAAGTAAACGAAGAACAACTTTGGATCACCTTCAGTGGATGCGAGTGAAGGCGTGCTGGAGAGTCAGGGTTCACCTTGGGTTTGCTCAGAAAGCTTAGCCTGGAGCTTTTCTGAGGACCTGTTCCACCAGGCAGCAGCTGTGATGTCCCAAGGAGGCCCCCCCGAGTCTCCCTATTTACCTCACACTTTCTGTTATCTTTATGCATGAGAAACCACTCCAGATGCAGCTCAGTTAAAAGGAATTTAATTAGGAATGGGTGCTTGCTCTCACCCTTTCATCATCCTGGAGTTGGTGCAGGCTGCCTTCACTCTGAGAACTTAATTTTTTTCCCAATGGATCCACAAGTAGACTGAACATATGGGACCTCTCACACCTGTAGGCATTTTAGTAATTTCCTCTGATGAATCCATTTGTAACCCTCGGCTCAGTTGCACCGAAGGGTTTCTCTTTATTTTGTAGACTGAAAGATTTTGCTATTCACAGAGCCAGGAAGTCATGAGATATCTGGTTAGCTGTAGGGAAATTTTTGCATTTGGATGATGTTTTACTGTGAGAAATTAGGATGGATTTTTCTATAGGCAGATGCGTTTTATTTATCTGCATGACAACAGCGATGTTCTAGAACAAACCCAACGTGAGTATTTGAAATTTGCCCCTGTCTTGGCAGCTGCCTTACGGTTTTTATCGCTGAGTTATAGATAAGGAAACAAACTGGTTAAGCGACATCATGATTTAAGTGAAAGTGACCAATAAAGAGAATATTGAAATACCTTGTTTCTGAGAGTTACCTGCTTTATTAAAACATCATAATTTGCGATAAGATGACCTGGGTTCCCATTACAACTCCACCTCTTCCTGGCCCCAAGTCTTTAATTGATGTGCTTTGTAACATTTCCAAGTCTCATTCTCTTGCGCATCAAAATCCTTTAATTTTCTCATGCTCCATGCAGTTTCACATAATTTTATTGATATTTTGCTATTTCTGGTCTCTTTGTCTAGTATTGTCATTAAAAAAATATATTCCTTTTCCCTTAAGAGGTTACATTGTGTTGGACAGTCAGAGACATGCAGAGATATTTTAAGGATAATTTGGCATGGATGATATGGGATATGAAGCAGATTCTGCAGGAATACAGAGAAGGATATTTTACTCAGTCTGAGAGTACAGGAAACTTTTCCACAACCTGATACCTTCCACAACCTGAGCTGCACTTTGGACCAGTGTCATTAAAGGTGACTCTTTCTTCATTCAACGTAGAAGAGAAAAATAATTTAGATGATGACCATAACATATTAGTAAGCAAGAAGGTGTGAAACAGCATGGTACACATGGAAAACTCCAAAATATTTGGCCATATTTGATCATAAAGAGAAAGGTAGAGAGCAGCAGGGTATGTGGCTGGAGGAACATGCAGGGACCATGTCTCACAGGACTTGAAAGTCTTACTGAGTTTGTCCAGAAAGCTCTAGGGTTACCATAAAGATTCCAGGCAAGAGAATGATAACAATCACAATAATTTTTTTGCTTAAACATTTGGGTTATTGTGTAGGACACGAGTCCAATATTTAAAGCTAAGAGATGATTCCAGCTTCCCAGAAAAGAGATTGGGTCTGTGGTAGAAAAGATAGACACAGGAAATAAATAATTAGGGGTGGAGGGATTGGATGTAGTGGGCGAAGAAGAGAGATATGCTTATACTGATGAATATACATGCTAATGTGAGTAAAAGCATTGTGGAAACTGTAAGGCACTAAAAAGTTAAAGAATAATTTTAGTTATCATTCAAAGTACTATTTCAGAGGCCCTATACTAAATTCTGGATATTTGGGCAGTGGGGAAATGGGAGTATAGAAAACAGAAAGGAAATCATATTTATTTAAATAATGAAAAATTTTATTCTGGGTACTAATCAAATACTACACGTTCCTGATTTCTCTTGGTTCTCACAGTGGTTCTTAGAGGTAAATTCTACCTCCATTTTGGGGTAAAGAGTGAAGATTTAGAAATTAAAAAAAAATCTGTATCCTCAAAATGTTCTTAGACCAGTGAAAAAATTCTGTATACATGGAATTTTAACTGTGAGAAACTAAGACGGAGGTCAACATGGAGCAGTGCAGGTATACAGAAGAGAAATGTTGAGCTGTATTTGGGGAACTCTATAGAGGAAGCAGTGCCTACAAGGTGTGCAGGAATGGTCCCTGAGGTAAGAGGGGTCAAGCCAAGGTAGAGAGAGACATGTTCAAAAGAGGAAGGAGTGTGTGCTAGGAACTGCTCTTGGTGCCCCATGACTGGTGAAGAATGGAGAGGAGCAGCAGAGAATGAAGCTGCAGGGCATCCCAGACTGAGCCTTCTGTCAAAATAAACAGGAACCACGGATCGGTTTTAAGCCAGTGTGTTAACATAAAATATGCACTTCAGCAACATCACTTTAATGGTTCTGCAAAGAGGATGGAGATTAGAAGATGGAAGTTTCTAGGTCAGACAGGGCAGAAGCTTGGACTAGTACAGAAGAGGAGATGAAGCAGGACTAACATTTAGGAAGCAGAGGGAGAGAGAGGGATAAAAACGACACCCTGTTTCCTGTTTGGGGACTGCGAAAATAATAGATCAAATCAAATAGAGAGACTATAGGAGGAGGAATATTTTGCAGGGAAAAAGCTTGAGGGATGGGAAGGAAGAGACACTCAGAAAGCACATGGAAGAAGACAAGCTGGGAGAATGTCGACGGTGCGGGAGAGGAAGGAATTGAGGATGTCTCCAGTGTGCCAAAAGATGACAGCACCATTTGCAGAACAGGAAAGCCTTTGTTTAGGTGAGTTCTCCTGGCTCCACACAAGCCAGGAAAGTGTCTTAGGCCCCATGACTCCTTTGTGGGAGTCTAAATTTTTCCCCAACATTTCCAAGAGAACATGAGGTTTAAATTCTTATGTTCCCCGAGCCTACACACTTTCTTCTGTAATATTGTGGGGTTTTGCACAATATTTATCTACATGTGAAAATGTTTCCTTCATGCGTTCCTGTGATATGCAGAGAAACATTTCTGAGCATTGTAGACTCCACTGAAGAGTTCATGGTCATCTGAAGAACCAATGTACCAAAGAACCCAAATTATTTCCTTTTTTGTCCTGTGTTAAAAAATCTCCTTGGCCTTCCTCTTTTCCCTTCTGCATTTGGCCTCACATCAGTGCTCAGCTCCTCTCTTTACCTTTCCCTTCATTCTCTTTTGTTTTCTCATCCCTTTTACCTCTTCTCTGGAGCCATAGATCAGTTCCCCAAAGGCAGAGTAGCTGTTCCTTCATCTTCAAGTCTTTCGTGTGGACATTTCAGCCCTTGCAACCTTGGAGCAGAAGGTGAGGGGATGCATCACCTTCTACCCCAAGTATTTATCAAGGGTGTTTTCTTTCAAAGACATTTTAGATACTGACTATAAAGGAATTACTGCTATCTGCTTTATTATATGGTAAGTACAGGGCAAAGATAGAAAGGGGTCATGTTTGTAACAGAGGGATGACCTATTTTATTTAAGACAAATTTCATTTGATATATCTCTGGGACATTTAATGTTACTCTTATGGTTATAGCTGATCTCCCTCCTCCTCCTAAAAAAAAAAAAAAATGCTTCCTATACACAGTGGAGTTTTTAAAATGGCTCTTGTTAAAAAATGGCCATTGAGTATTACCATTTTTCCCACTCACTGCCTCTTCCCATGACAATAGGGTACCTAGAGGGTGTGTGTGTCAGGTCTGGGCTGAGGAGCAGTTTGTCCTAATGGATTGTTAGTGAGAATGAGAATGTCGGTCTAATATGCAGGTAAGGCACCTGGCGCAGTTAAAATACCCATTTCCATTGCCACAGGCTGCACCCTCATCCTGCCAGCTGTCTCAAAGTCCTGTGCCATTGATCACAAAGGTAAAAAGGTGTGACCCTGAGCAATCTACAGCCACACTGGGAGTGGCAGCCTGCTACTGCATCAGCACATTCATTTGCCATGAAAAGTCATCTTCAGCTAATACTAGAGTTTTTGCCTGATTTTTGTGGCTGGGATAGTAAGATCAAAACCTTTTACTTATTAAAAGAAGAACTCACTAAAAGTAGCTTATGTCAAAAGGGAAATCAGTGCTCATGAATTAGGAAAATGCAAGAGGACATTGGGCTTCCTCTGCTTTCCCATCCATACTTTCCACCCTTCCCATTTCTCTTTTCTAAGTTTTCTAAAATAATCAACCACCAGAAGCTTCAGCTATACATAGATTTTTAGAGGTTTCAGGAGAGAGACCCTTTTCTGAGATATTTTCACCACAATTTGTAAGAAGGGTTTTGATTGGCACAACTCTGGTTATGTGTAGATCTATGAACCAATCATTGCCTGAGGAAATATGGCACTCTGATTGGCCAGATCCAGGCCATGTGTTCATCCCTGGATGTTAATGAGGAATAAGCTTCTCTTGAAGCACTGGGATTAGGTATGGAGAAATAGTGGTTGACCCAAAATCTATCTTAGGTTTGGTATACTTATTAGCAGGATACAGCCCTGGTAGAAGTAAGGGAACCCTCTCCTCACGCCCAGCTTAGCAGCTATGAACTCTTATCTTAGAGGAAGATCACATTTTCTTAAGTTGCTGAATGAGATTCAGCTTTAAGGCTGCCCAATGCTGTAACTACCTGAGGATGGATGAGCAGGGCATGGCTGCTGGTGCAGCATCCCATCCACCTCCTTCCCCATGTTCCCACTCCGTTTCTGCAGCTATAATTGGATAAAAGAGCCTTATGGTACTACTCTTCTATGAGACCCGATTACAGCACATCGTACTGCCTAGCTCATCTGATCTTGGCATAGTCTCCACTGGTTACTTGTTAATCACTTACTCATTGGCACCTTACCATAGAATCACCAGCAATTTTTTTTTCTAATCATAAACTATGACTCAGAAATTTTTGGGTCGTGTTTTTATTTAGAACTATTCTTGCTTTAAAAAAAATGTATTTCATCCTTTCTGAGCTTTGAAAAATAAGCCTCAATAATTATTATTTCATGCAGGTGTAACAAGAGCCATTACTACTCATCTGTTTTGTTTGTTTGTACAGTAATTCAAACATAAAGTAATACACACTGCTTAATGTGAGGAACACACTTCAACCTAGTGCTAATTTGTTAAATTTGTTAAAACTTACAAAATTTAATACTTTACTGTTTTAGGTTTAATATTTAATGTTTTATGGTTTCATTTTTAAGCAACAAAAAACTGTATCCCTTATTTTCTTTCCTGTTTCATCATTTACTCTCTGAACAAAGTTTATTAAAAATATTTCAACACTATTTCCTTGGAACTATTTTATCCTAGTCGACATTTTTATCCCAAGTTCTACCTTTTCCCCAATACTATTATTGCTATACGAGGTAAAATTATGCCTAGCAAATCTTTTTTTCTTTTTAAGTTCCAACTTTCTATCATAATTTAATATGCATCTTGCAAAAAACATATAGCTATCTTTCTTAGGAATATCTAATGGTAGAGTCTTTTAATAGATTAATTTTACATTTATTATGAGTTGTATTCAATCAGGATTAATTTCTTCTCTCTTGTTTATGCTAATATAATATCTTTTTTTAACCTTCCATTTTAAACCTTTCTTTGTCTATCTTCCTTGGATTTTGCATTTTATTTTTTTTTTTTTTTACACTTTTAAGTTTTTATTGAGGGTAAGGATTATGCATTTTAAAAAGTTATTTGTTTTTCTTCTTCACCAGTTTAGAAACTACTTAATTAACTTTTATTTATTTTAAAAATGTTATTTAATTACAAACATCTCAGTACAACATACACACAGAAACTTGCCCGGATCAACTGAGGACTCACCAAACAAATATTCATATAACTGTCATACAAGAAATAAGATTTCCTCTCTCTCAGAAGCACATGACATTAATACAAATAAAATATATTTCTCCCAAGGCTTTATTGAGACATAATTGGCAAATAAAAATGAATATATTTATGATATCCAACATGATGTTTTGATATAGGTATATATTGTGAAATATCATCACAGCCTTAAGTAAATCTTTAATTTTAATTTTGTTTCTTACATTATTTAGAGTCAAGCAGTATCTCTGTGTTTTCCTGAATGAGAAAAGAACATTAGTAAAGCAACCTTAACCAACTATCACTCTTTCTCATCTTCCTTGATTGATTGATTGTTTGATTTTTTTTTTTTTTTTTTGGAAGTGCTGAAGATTGAACCCAGATTTTGTGCAGGCTAGACAAGAATCCTACCATTGAGCTATATCCCCAGCCCCCTTGATATTCTTTTTAATTTAAATATTACTTATTTGAAACAAACAATGCCATTTCATATTAATTACATAAATTTACCAAGTGCATCTCATTTATTCTCTCTTCACTTTGTTTTTGTTTGGCTTCTTACTGAAGTCTATCCTTTAGTAATTCTTTTATTACCAATTGATGAGAAGGAAACTCTAAACTTCACTTGTGTGAAAACATTTTCATCTTCATTTGAATGATACATTATCAAGGTACAATACTCTAATTTAACAAGCGTTTTCCCTCAGCTCTCGAAAATTTTTCTCCATTGCCTCTGTTGATTATTGTCACTAATGTTCAATCTTCTCACAGTGTAGCTGCCATTCCTTTGAAGAATGGGTGTCTAGTCTAGTTGATAATTTTCAAGGCCATTTTGTTTCTTTTTTTCACTGTAACGTGTCCTGGCTTCTGCAGGGCTCCACACCTTTTCTCCAGATGTGCCTGATGGCCTTATTTTTGGGAGCTGAAGAGCTCAATCATTAGAGAACAAACTGCCAGATTTCTCAAGTGGAAGGTGAAGGGATATTGCTTAGTCTTTTGTGAATTGGAAAATGAGATAGGAGTTTCTGATTCTTCCTCATGCAGACTTCCAACCAATCCTTCTGTGTTTGCCAACTTTCTGTACATCTCGCATTCAGCGATACCTGGTGCACCCAATTCCTGACCTTTTTCTCATGTAAATTGGCTTGCTTCTTTTGGCATATAGATTTGAGGGAACACTGAGCTGCTAAATCACATACAGATAGACCATCTGCTTTCAATCTCCCAGTATTTAGATATTTCTTGTCTGTTGTCTTCTCCTCTCCTACTTTCTTTTTGTTTGAAGGCTTATAAATATTTTTCAAATCCTTTACAGTAGTTTTAGAGGGGGATCCCTGGAGGTATAATGGATGAGTGCATATAGTAAATCTTCTGAGTTTAGACAAAAATCCTCTCTATTAAGATTTTACAGACTTTGGAAATTCTATTAGGAGAAGATAGAGTCCTTCATTTCATAATTAGAAATATCCCAGGGAGACATAACACATTAACTTGTAATTATAAATGGCTGCTACGCTTTCCTCTTTATAATTGACCCCCAATTCAGAATTAATTGCTTCCATATCCCTGTTTTATCTCCTTCACATATTTATGGGTTTTGGTTGGCAGGCCTCAACAACTAGGCTGGGAATTAGTTGGGACTGTGTCCTCAGCACTTTTGCAATTGAGTATATTTAGTACCTTTCTCAGTGCCTGGCACAAAGAGGTTGCTCCATACATGCTTCTTCAACAAAACTGAATAATTTAGAATCAGAATTTGCACAAGCTTTTCAGCTATGACAAACTGCTTCTCACCCATTGGTGAGAAATTTGAACCAGATGTTTACTACGCTACCCAACTTTTCTCCCCAATTTGTCACATGATTTGATTGATTGTTAGGCTTAGAAACTGGATGTGAGATTAAAACGTTGAGTAATGATAATATAGCTATCATTTTGCATTTATATAATTCTTTTACTAATTTAGATGTTTCCTTGTCTATAATTTAATTTTTTCCTATATCCCTACAGTTCTGAAGAATTCCAGGGTATAAGCTATTTTGTTATTGTTTATCCTTTGAAAGAATACAATATATGGTAGAGATAATCATCACGACTAATCTGGAAAAATAGAATATTCCCTTATTTGATGTTGTTTTGTGCAAAACTATGAGGAGCAAGGGCTAGAAACTGGAAAGGGTTTTGTTTTGTTTTGTTTTTCTTTTGCAGTGCTGGGGATTGAACCCAGGGCCTTGTGTGGAAAGGACTTTTTAAAGAAATGAAAAATCATGCATGGATCCCCCCATATCAATTGCCAAAGTACAAGCTTATATTTTCCTTCCCTGGATTTTTCTGCCCCTAAGGAACACAACTAAAAGGAAATTTACACACCTTTGTTTTTTGAAGGGAAACAGGAAATGGCTTGGGCCAACATGTCTTCATCTTTAGGAATGGCCTCTGTGCTAGAACTCCTGTCTACACAGAGAGAGATCGATGCCTTCAGGGCTTCACTGAAGTTCACCAGAACAGGGCTTTGGTTTTGAGCATAACTCTGTCACATTTTAAGTGGAGAGAGTAAAGGAGAAAACAAAGTTTTGGTACAGAGAAAACAAAGTTTTTATTTAGTAAAAATGTTTAGTTACACTTATGGGTGTCCTAGAAATTCTATGCCTGTACAGATATTTGATAAACAGCAGTTACACAAAAGAACTGATGATTATTTTTGTTCAAAAGCGAAAGATCTTGCTATCGTTAATTCTTTCCTCAAAGAAGCAGGAAAGGCCAGGGAACGTTGGCTGGGCTGAGGTTCCAACAGAAGGCATGCTATAGTTTTAAGAAGAATTGTGTTTTGTGGTTCTACAATTTAGAATAAAATGAAATGGAACCAGGAAAGTTGAGTTTAAATAAGGAATGTTCTGAAAGTTGAGAAAGTCCCAGTACAAGAATCTGATCTATGGAAAGAATTATAAGGTGATTGCCTGCTAGGAGTTTTAAAGACTGCTGATTCAGACTAGAAAGAAGGATTGTACATTGGATAGAAGTTATTTATTGTGCAATGTCAAACAGAGAGAGCAACCCACAATAATTGGTGTTATAGTTCAGTTTTGGACTAGTCCCAGAGAATGAGGTTTTAGGCGTGGATTTAGCTAGTAAAAGGTGAGCATTTACAATGTATTAAAGGAAGCTAAACTTGTGAATAAATCATCCTGCCATCTTCAACTGCCAGCAAGGTGTTTATTGAAAGCAGTGTCCTGATTAGCAGTCTCAGACACAAGGTTCAGGTATGCAGGAGAAGCACTCCATTGCTGTGCAAACAGAAGGGAACAGGAGACTGCTCTTCCCTCTTCAGAGAAATCAAATTAATTAACATCATATGATAGTACCAGGGAAGTCACCTGTAGATGCCGAGCAGCTCTTCAGGTGTGACTCCCTTGGTTACGGAAGGAGCTTGTCAGTCATCAGCTTAAGCTCTTTTAACTGTGAGAAGCTGAAGTATTGCTGGGCTGTGACCTTGCTGACTTGCCAGACAAAAAGAACAGCTGAAGAAAGGGGTACTCTTTCCTAAAAAAGTAGGTAAATGGACATCCATCACATAGGTAGGAGTTGAGAACTTAAAGGGCCCAGCTAATGGAGTGAGTTCCCCAAATTCCTTTTATGAGGCATAGGTTTGAGGAGGAGTCTTTTGCTTTGCCGCATGACTTCCTAGAGATCACTGGTTTCGGAGAACTTACAAATTGTGGTTGACTTCTGAAATGACAGCTGGAGATTCACACAGGGCAGGAAGGTTAAGGACAGGTTATTCCAAATCCTATTAAGTACACATGGTGAAAGAGTAAAAGAATAATTAATGGTGTATCTGGAATAGGGAATCTACTTTGCACAATTTTTGTGATTTAAACAATAGGGCTATAATTCACATAACCATCTTAATGATTCATCTATTTTAATATAAAAATGAAATGTTTTTAATATATTCACAAAGTGGTACAATAATCCCCATTATCTAATTCCAGTACATTTTCATTACCCCAAAAGAAAGCAGTTAGCAATCACTGCCCACTTTCCCCTTCTCTGAGCCCCCCGCAATCATTAATGTACTTTTTGTCTCCACGGATTTTCCTATTCTGAACATTTTATATAAATAGTACCATAAAATATGTGGCCTTTCATGTCTTCATTTTTTCACTTAGCATAATATTTTTAAGGTTCATCCTTAAAATAGTGTTGAATGTATTAGTACTTTATTCATCTTTATGGCTCAAAATATTTCATTTTATAGATTCACAACATTTGTTTGCCCATTTATCACTTGACAGACATTTGTCTTGGTTCCACTGTTTGGTTGATAGGAATAGTTCATTGACTTTTATTGTTTTTTCCACTTTCTATTTCATTTGTTTTCCTTCTCATCTTTATTTATTCGTTTCTTCTGCTTGCTTTGGATTTGATTTCCTTATCATTTCTAGTTTCTTACGGTAGTGGATTATTTTATTGACATGACATTTTTCTTCTCTTTTAATGTAGTCACTAGCAAATATGTGTTTTTCTTTAAGCACTGATTTCACTATATTCTGAAATTTTTGATAGGCTCTGTTTCCATTTTCATGCATTTCAAAGTATTTTCTCATTTCCCTTGTGATTTTTTTTCTTTGACCCCTGGATTATTTAGGGACACACTGTTCAATTGCTTTACTTTGTGGATTTCCTAAATTTCCCTCTGCTGTTGATTTCTAATTTTATTTATTTTGATCAAAGAAATTCTTTGTGTGATTTAAATTTTTAAATGCATCTATCCTAGTTTTATGGCCTATCAGGTGGTCTATCCTGGAGAAAACTCTATGGGCACAGGAGAAGAAGCTACTTTCTACTGTTATTGGACCAAGTGTTTGATAGATGTCTGTTAGTCTAATTGGCTCATAATATGTACAAGTCTTATGTTTCCATTTTTGATCTTCTGCCTAGTTGCATTATTACTGAAAGGGAGGAAATGAAATCTCCACTGATTGTTGCAATGTCTATTTCTTGATTCATTCCTGCTGACTTTTCCTTCATGTATTATTGTGCTTTGTTATAGGTGTGCACATGTTTACGGTTATTATAGCTTCTTGATGAATTGACCACTTATCATTATATGCTGTCTTCTTTTTTTTAACTCTTTGAGTTAAAGTCTATTTTGTCTTATAATAGTATGGTCACTCTATTTACTATATTTGCATGGCATATCTTTTTCTATCCTGTGAGTTTAAACTCATGTCTTTAAATCAATAATGTATCTCTCATAGCAAGGTTATAATAGAAAGATTTTTAAAATGTCCATTCTTCTATCTTTAGATTAAATAGCTTAATCAATTCATGTTTCATATGATTATTGATAGTCGCATTGCTATTTTTCCATACTTTTAGCTCCTTTTTTAATTCTTCCATTTCTCCATTTCTTTTGTCATTTGTGTTTAAATATTACCTAGTATACTATTTTAATTAATTTTCTTTTTTTCATGATAAACTTCTAGTTCTTTTCTAACTGTTTACCCTGGGGATTAAAACAAACACAATGATATATAATAATCTAGTTCAGCTTAATACAGTTATAGTGGCATAAAAACATTTCCTTTATATATTTCATTCTCTCTTCTACTTTTTTGTGTTGTAAAAAACTCATCATTGCACATTGTGTGCACATCATCAAATTTTATGATCATTCATTTTCCAGTTGTGTTTCAAATCAGATAGAAAAGTTAAAATACAAATACATTTATATTATCTTTTACATTTACTAATTGTTATGATTTGGAAATGCAATACCCTCCAAAGGCTCATGTGTTGAAGGCTTGGTCCACAAACCTTGGATCATGAGGGCTCTGACCTCCTCAGTGGTGGATAATTTGATGACATTATTGAGAAGTGGTGGAAACTGTAGGAAGTAGGATCTCATTGAAGGAGTGGGTCCTTGGGGGCATGTCCTTGAGAATTATATCTGGTCCCTGGTCCCTTCCCGTCTCTCTCTGCTTTTGAGCTACCATGAGGTAGGCAGCCACCTCTGCCACATGTAACCACTGCCATAATGTTCTGCTTTGCCTCCAGCCCAAAGCAATGGAGCCAGCCTGCCATGGACTGAAAACCATGAGCCAAAATAAACCTTTCCTTCATGAAGTTGTGTTTCTCAAGTACTTTGGTCATAGTGATGAAAACAAACTAACGCACCTGCATAGTTATCTTTATCAGTGCTTTTGTTTTTCTTTCATGAGGGTTCTTGTTATGGTCTAGTGTGCTTGTATGCCTTTACTAATTGTTGTGTAACACGTTTGTTAACAATGAATTCCTTTATTTTTTGTTTATCTGTAATTGTTATAATTTGTCCTTATTTTTAAGGGGAAAATCTTGCACCATATAAAATTCTTGGTTGGCACTATTTTTCTTTTAACCCTTTGAGTGCATTATCACAGTGACTTCGAGTTTCCATTGTTTCTGATGAAAAATCAGTTTTTAATCTCATTGTAGAGCTCTCAAATCTCTCTTACTGATTTCAAAATACTCTTGTTTTTTGGCATTTCAGTTATGATAAATCTAAGTGTTTTAAATTGGAGTTAGATGAAATGTTTGGATGTGTAGATGAACGGTTTTTCACCATATTTAGGAAGGTTTCAGTCATTATTTCTTGGATTTTCCATTCCATCTTGTTCTTTCTATTTCTTCTCCTTCTGAAACTCCTAGTATGTGTATATTGGTGTGTTTGATGGAGTCCTCATGGTCTCTGAGTTGGCTAATTTTTTTTCACTCTTTTTGCTTTATGTTCATGAAATTGGAAATCTTATTTGGACTTCCTTCAAGTCACTGAATATTGCGCTGTCTGCTCAAATCTTTTGTTGAGGACTTCAAGTGAATTGTTCCTTTTAGCTATTGTACTTTTCAACTCAAGTTCCTGTTGGATTATTTTATATATTTGCTTTCTTCTTGTTGATAGTCTCTATTTATTGAAACATCAGTCTCACACTTTCTTTTAGTTCTTCATATCTGATTTTCTTTAGATCTTTGAATATATCTTTGCCAGCTGATTTACGTCTTTGTCACAAGTCCAATATCTGGGTTTCCACAGGGGGTTTTCTACTAACTGCTTTATTTCCTGTGTGCAGGCTATACTTGTTCTTTACAAATGTGTATATTTTTCTGAAAATATATATTTTAGTCATAATGTTGTAATTTTCAAAATCAGTTTCTTCCTCTACCCCAGGATCCTTAGTTACTTAGTGATTTTTTAAATTAATTCTATAAAGTGTCTATTCTTTGTCTTGTATGACCATTGAAGTTTATGTTCAGGGAGCTTAGTGGTCTTCTAATGATTAGATGGAGATTTTCTTGGTTTCCTGAAACTGATAAATTTCACAGCCTTTGCCTGGATACTTTGTGTGCATTTTGTGGCATGTCTTCAACAATCAGGAAATTGATAACTTTACTTTCTGCCCTTCAAAGTCTAAGGTTAGAAAAAGGTGAAAATTTAAGGCCTTTTCAAGTCCTTTCTGGGTATGCACAGCTCAAGTGTACACACAGTATCATGTGTGCACATTCCCTGGAACATATGAAAAATTTTCAAATGCCCCATAGACACTTCTTCCTCCAGCTTTTAGTTTGAAGTTCTGTGGTATGCACATTGTTTGTCCAACTATCACTCCCTCCCTCAGAAAGTTATAATGCTCAGCAATTGCCTCATTATTTTTATTTTTTTAAAAAATGCTCCTGGGGAATTGTCTGTTTCCACTCAGCAAACTTTGATTCAGGTCAAACAAAGAATCAGTGTTACTGATTCCTTTTGCCTATGAACAGAGCTAACACTTGTCCAATGACTTCTCAACAAAACAGCCTTAATTGAAGAGTCTTGACACAACTTGTGAGACACCACTAATTGGATTTCACTTGCCATCTGCTACACTATACCTGACAGAGCCCAGTAAAATGTAAATTCAGAACAGATGACAGAGTGAAAGAGAAAACAACCCTTCCTGATAATTGTGGTTACCCAATCTGGAGCCTGGGAGGGAGGGAAGCAATAGTATCTAGAGGATTTCTTCTTTTCTTGGACTAAAATTATTGGAATTGAACAAATAATTGACTATATTTTATTTTATAAAGATCTGAGGTTTTCTCATCATGGATGGAGGGTGAGAAAGAAGGAAAATAGGTATTATTTTACACAGGATAATTTTACCTATGAAATGTTATTTTGACAATTTTTATTCTTGAAGAAGAGATGTAAAAGTCATATTAACTATGTTTATATTGAAGCTTTAAATAGTCAGTAGATTAAAGATACCTTTTTTCCTGATCAATGAGAGCTCACTATATTTTGATTTCTCATACTGTTAAAATGATTCCCTGAAGAAAAGGATGTAACCAAGCTATGCAGGATAAAACTCATTCTTCTTAGTGGGAGAAAGCTAAAATGAAGTGACTTAAAACTTTTAATGCAATATCTTTAAGAGAGCTAGAGCACTGAAAAAGATTGAATCTACTTCATCAGTAACAAACACGAGAATTTGACCATTTCAGGGAGGATGTATGAGAACCCCATCCATTTTCAGCTATACCTATTCTAAATGCAAAATATATTCAGGCTATGAAACTGCTTTTCAGAAACTAGAGATTAGGAAATTCATTCATTTTTGCACTCATTCATTCATTTTCTTTTAGTAAAATGAGTGCTATGTTGCATGAATTGGTTTTGGTGCTGGGAATACAATTGCTCTGCAAAACAGACAAGGCTCGTGTTATCATTGAGCCTGGGACTCTAGCAGTGATAACAGAACATTAAACTAAAGGTATACATGTAATACAATGATGTTAAGTGCAATGAAGAAAATAATTGGTGAGAGATTAGAGGGTAATGTGTTGAAGGAGGTAGGGAAAAGATCATCTCTAGTATAAAGTGATATGTAGAAAAAACCTGAAAGTATAATCCATGAATATTTGGGGAAAGTGACTACCAGGTGTATGGAAGAGTAACTGCAAACATTCTGAATAAGGAATGTGCTTGGGACACAAGCAGTGTTTGTTGAGTGATTTCAGCCAAGGGAAGGGAAAAGATAGATAAATTCAGAGAGGTAGGTAGGGGCAGTTCATAAAGAATTTTCCAGAATGAATCACATTTAGAATGAGATTGTGGCCAGAAGATTCGATTAGAGAAATGACAGAGTATCAGGCTATTCTATAAAAATTAGAACATAATAAAGATGTTTAGGGATGGACAGGAGTGGAAGCAGTTGAGAGGCTCTTGTAGTGGCCCAGGGAAGAGTGGATGGTAGCCTGGCCAGGGAGGCAGTGGTAAACATAGCAAGTGGTGATGGTTTACACAATATTTGAAGGCAGGAACTGTAACATTTGCAGTTGGATAGAATTATGTGTATGAGAATTATACCTCCAAGATGAGAAAGTATTTCACTTGAACAAACAAGTGAAAGTAGGAGTCATTTAGAGGAAACAGAGAAAAGATCATTGTTGCTCTTTCCTTCTTTATGAAGGCTAAAAATGGTTATTTGACTTTTAATTTCCAGAAATTATGGGCGTATGTGTGATTTAGCTTAACACTGAGAATTTAGTGGAGACTCATCCAACACAGAAACTTTTCTGTAATAGAATGGTATGGAGTCATGTCAAGAAAGAATAGGGGTGTGGCAGCCTCCATCTTGAAACACCACACATGGCCTGGAAATAGCCACCTTCCTAAGCAGCACCTGCCACAGTGCTGCATCTCCAAACAAATGCCACTGCACAGCCTGCCCTTACTACCCCACCTCTGAAAGTGGTCGCCTCCATCATGGGACACCTCCACCGCCATCTTGGGTTGCCTCTGCTGCTGCCACTGCCATCTTTAGTTGGGGCAGCATCCATCTTGGGACATTGGCCAGAGATTAGAAGCCCAACATTAAGGTACCTATAGGATGAGCATAGATGCAAAAATCCTCAAGAAAATTCTGGCAAATTGCATACAAAAACATATTAAAAAGATAGATAGTGCACCATGATCAAGTGGGGTTTATCCCAGGGATGCAAGGTTGGTTCAACGTGCGGAAGTCAATAAACGTAATTCATCACATAAATAGACTTAAAGTTAAGAATCATGTGATTATTTCAATAGATGCTGAGAAAGCATTTGATAAAATACAGCACCCCTTCTTGCTTAAAACACTCAAAAAAATAGGGATAGTTGGAACATACGTCAACATTCTAAAGGCTATCTATGCTAAGCCCATGGTTCCATTATAAATGGAGAAAAACTGAAAGGATTCCCTCTAAAAACTGGAACCAGACAGGGATGCCCTCTTTCACCACTTCTATTCAACATTGTCCTTGAAACTCTAACCAGAGCAGTTAGACAAACCAAAGAAATTAAAGGAATATGAATAGGAAAAGAAGAACTCAAGCTGTCACTATTTGCTGATGACATGATTCTATATTTAGAGGACCCAAAAAACTCCACTAGAAAACTTCTAGAACTAATAAATGAGTTCAGCAAACTAGCAGGATATAAAATCAATACACCTAAATCTAATGCATTTCTTTTCATAAGTGATGAATCCTCTGAAAGAGAAATTAGGAAAACCACTCCATTCACAATAGCCTCAAAAAAATAAAATACTTAGGAATCAATCTAACAAAAGAGGTGAAAGACTTCTACAATGAAAACTACAGAACACGAAAGAAAGAAATTAAAGAAAACCTTAGAAGATGGAAAGATCTCCCATGTTTTTGGATAGGCAGAATTAATATTGTCAAAATGGTCATTCTACCAAAGGTGCTATACAGATGCAATGCAATTCCAATTAAAATTACAATGACATTCCTCATAGAAATAGAGAAGGTAATCATGAAATTCATCTGGAAGAGTAAGAGACCTTGAATAGACAAAACAATCCTGAGCAGAAAGAGTAAAGCAGGAGGTATCAAATACCAGACCTTAAACTGTACTACAGAGCAATAGTAACAAAAATGGCATGATACTGGCACCAAAATAGGCAGGCAGATCAATGGTACAGAATAGAAGACACAGAGACAAACCCACAAAAATACAGTTACCTCATACTAGACAAAGGAGCCAAAAACATACAATGGAGAAAAGATAGCCTGTTCAACAAATGGTGCTGGGAAAACTGGAAATCCATATGCAGCAAAATGAAATTAAGCCTCTATCTCTTACCCTGCACAAAACTCAACTGAAAATGGATCAAGGACTTAGGAATTAGACCAGAGACTCTGCACCAAATAGAAGAAAAAATAGGCCTGAATCTTTGTCATGTTGGCTTAGGATAAGACTTCCTTAACAAGACTCCCAAAGCACAAGAAATGAAAGCAAGAATGAATAAATGAGATGGAATCAAACTAAGAAGCTTTTTCTCAGCAAAGGATACAATCAATAATATGAAAAGAGAGCCTACAGAGTGGGAGAAAATCTTTACCACACACACTTCAGAAAGAGCACTAATCTCCAAAATTTATAAAGAACTTACAAAACTTTACACCAAAAATACAAAGAACCCAATCAATAAATGGGCCAAGGATCTGGACAGACACTTTACAGAAGAGGATGTACAAGCACTCAATAAACATATGAAAAAGTGTCCAACATCTCTAATAACCAGATAAATGCAAATTAAAACAACTCTAGGATTTTATCTTACTCTGATTAGAATGGCTATTATCAAGAACACAAACACTAATAGATGTTGGCATGGCTGTTGGAAAAAAGGCACACTTTTACATTGTAGGTGGCATTGCAAATTGGTAGAGCCATTCTGGAAAGCAATGTGGAGATTCCTCAGAAAACTTGGAATGGATCCATCTTTTGATCCAGTTATCCCACTCCTTAGCATACTACAGTAACTCAGCCACACCAGTGTTTATAGCAGCTTAATTCAGAATAGTTAGACTCTGGAACCAACCTAGATGCCCTTGGACTGATGAATGGATAAAGAAGCTGTGGCATATATACACAATGGAATACTACTCAGCCATAAAGAAGAATAATATGGCATTTGCAGATAGATGGATAGAATTGGAGAATATCATGCTACGTGAAATAAGCCGATCCCAAAAAAACAAGGCCGAATGTTTTCCCTGATGAGTGGATGATAATACAGAATTGGGTTGTGGGGAGTGAGCAAAGAATGGAGGAACTTTAGATTACATAGAGGGAAATGAGAGGGGGAGGGGCAGGGGTATGAAAAATGGTGGAATGAGGCAGACATCATTACCCTATGCACATGTATGATTAATAAGAATGGTATGATTGTACATCATGCACAACCATAGAAATTAAAATTTGTATCCTATATGTGTACAATGAATCAAAATGAAGTCTGTAGAAATTAAACAAACAAAAAAAGATACCTACAGGTTAGCCGCCACCACCACCACCATCTAGGGACATGGCCCTTTCCATCTAAGGATCACAGCAAGGCCTGAAAGAACATCACCAAGTCTCTGCAGGCTTGGTTACATCTGAGGTATCAGTGCTTCTAGCCACCATCTTGCCACAGAGGCAGGAGAGAGCCTTGCAAGTGGTCAGTAGGTTGGAAGAGGGTGTGAGGGCACGTTGATCCTGGCTCATCCAGCCAATCAGCCTGACACCCACTGGGATCCCAGAGGCAATTCGGGCAGCACTTTCTGGGACCCAACATCAGCCTGGTCCATGACTCCCTCCCCAATATGGCATCCACTACTATCAGCCCCACCAGTTTGGCAACCAACAGGACTCTCTGGCTTCTCAATCTCCAGTCTCCTAACCATCCTCTAGTCACCAACCTGGCCCAGAGCTTGCAACTACATGGCAGGCATGTGCCATGTAGCACATGCTCTCAGTGCCTGGTCCTGATCTGCCCAATACACAACAGATTTCTGAGACAGGCACACAGGTCCTGGAAATCAGCTCTTGGGGCCTCCAGGGAGAGATGTTGCTGATTGGGAAGTCAAAAGAGTAGGGGCAGGAGAGATATAATTTAGAGACTAAATTAGAGACCAGGAATTATGGGATCCTCAAGTGAGGGTTCCTGTGTCATATGAATGGACCTCAAAAGAGGGTCCTGGGGTGCAATCTTCCAGAGGGACTGACAATTAATATACTCTGCTTTCAGGAGTCCCACCTCCAAGTCTAATCCTCCCACGTTAGTAACATGCAACGTTCTGAGGATGGAGTTACCAGCAACCTCCAGACAACCCCACTTATCATATGAGAAGGGAAGCAGAGAAAATATTGAACTCCAAGAGAAATAATTTGTCAATTGTCCTTCAAGATTCTCCCCCCACCCAATTTTTCTTTTGTCTTTTTTCATTTCCTGCTCTCACATACCCAACATTTTTTTAATTTAATTTTTTGATTCATTGAACACAAATGGAGTACAGCAATTGTTTTTCTGGTTGTACACAAAGTAGAGTCACCCCATCTGTGCATTCATACATGTACACAGGGCAATGATGTCTATCACACATACTGTTATTATTCTTACCCCCCAACCTCAACCCAACCCCTCCCTTCCCTCTATGCTCTCTATCCTTTCTCCATTCTTGCCATCATTCCATCCCACATTATGCATCATCGTTCACTCTCAACATTTTTTAAATCAAGTACTTTTCATGTATTAGGCTATGTTATATTACAGTGTTGTTGTAGATTCTTTTGTTTACATGTTTCTTTCTTTTTTTTTTCCTTTCTTTGTCTATTTTCCTCTTATTTATCTATTTCCTCAGAGTCTCTTTCCTCTTTTCTCCTACTAACAAACAACTTCGTTTGCTTCCTCTTTCATGCTTCCTATGCTCTAATACCTCTATATTCTCACCTCTTACCTCATTACAATCACATCCCACATCCCTCCCCTGTTCTTTTTTTTGGCTACCACTAGAAGTTGTAGACCTTATTGCAAACCTATTGTTTATGTTTCAGTTAATATTCGAACACATCATCTCTGTTTATTGTGACAAAACTGTTAACATCTTAATAGGGTCTTTTTGGTTTAGAGCTGCATATTATTTGCTTTGGATGCTGTTAATACTGATCTTCCCCTTAAAGATAAGGTATTGGAAACCTGCAGGGACACTATAAATCTATAGGCTGGAAACTGTAATAACTTGGATCCACGTTGCTAGAGGAGAAGACACATGAACAACAAACAAGGGAAGAAAGTGCCCCAAACAAACCAAGATGCCACATTAATGTAATACATTGAGAGCACAGTAGAAGAAATGTCAGAAAAGTTCAGAATGTACATAATTAAAGTGATCTGCAAAGTAAAGGATGATATAAGAGAGCAAATGCAGGCAACAAAAGATCAGTTCAGTAAAGAGTTAAAAGAGCAATGCAGGAAGCAAAAGATTACTTCAATAAAGAGGTAGAAATTCTGAAAAAAAATCCAAACAGAAATCCTTGAAATGAAGGAAATAATAAACCAAATTAAAAACTCAATTGAAAACATCACCAACAGACTAGATCATCTGGAAGAAGAGAACCTGACAGTGAGGACAAAATATTTAATCTCAAAAATAAAGTTGATCACACAGAGAAGATGGTAAGAAATCATGAGAAGAACCTCCACAAATTATGCGATACCATGAAAAGACCAAATTTAAGAATTGCTGGGAGTGAGGAAGGCACAGAGATACAAACCAAAGGAATGAACAATCTATTCAATGCAATAATATCAGAAAATTTCCCAAACCTGATGAATGAAATGGAAGATCAAATATGAGAGGCTTACAGGACACCAATGTACAACTTTACAACAGATCCACACCAGGGTACATTATAATGAACGTGCCCAATATACAAAATAAGGATAGACTTTTAAAGGGCACAAGAGAAAAGTATCAGATTACATATAGGGGGAAACCAATTTGGATATCAGCAGATTTCTACACTCAGACCCTAAGAGCTAGGAGGTCCTGAATCGATATATACCAAGGTCTGAAAGAAAATGGATGCAAACCAAGAATCTTACGTCTAGCAAAGCTAAGCTTCAGATTTGATGATGAAATAAAAACTTTCCATGAGAAACTCAAGTTAAAAGAATTTACAAACAGAATGCCTGCACTAGAGAAAATTCTCAGTAAAATATTCCATGAGGAGGAAATGAAAAACAACAATGAAATGCAGCAAAGGAAGGAACAACACTAAAGGAAAAACCAATCAAAGGAGAAGCCAAGTCAAGCTAAAAACCAAAAATAAGCCAAAATGACTGGGAATACAAATCATATCTCAATAACCCTGAATGTTAATGGCCTAAACCCATTAATCATAAGACACAGACTGGCAGATTGCACTTAAAAAAACCAACAATATTCAAGAGACCAATCTCATAGGAAAAGACATCCACAGGGTGAAGGTTGAAGGATGGGAAAAAACCCATCCTTCATGTATCATGTACACCAACTGAGTAAAAAAGCAGGGGTTTCCATCCTCATATCAGATAAAGTGGACTTCAAGATAAAGTTAGAAGAGATAAAGAAGAACATTTCCTACTGCTTAACGGAATCATATATCAACAAGACATAACAATCATGAATATTTATGCCCCAAACAATGGAGCATATATGTAAGTCAAACAAACTTTTCTCATTTTCAGGAATCAAATATACCACAATACAGTAATACTGAATGACTTAAACACACTGCTGTCACCACTGGATAGATCTTTCATACAAAAACTAAACAAAGAAACTATAGAACTCAATAATACAATTAATAATTTAGACTTAACAGACATATATAGAATATTTTTTCTCAGCAGCACTTAAATGCTCCTCTAAAATACACCATGTGGTGTGCCACAAAGGAACTCTTAGCAAATGCCAAAAAATAGAGATATTACACTCCATTCTACCAGATCAAAATGGAATGAAATTAGAAATCAATGATAAAAAAAAATAGAGACTACTCCAACACCTGAAGACTAAATAAAGGCTAAAGGCTATTGAATACCAGATATGGATACCAGAAGACATCAGGGAGGATATAAAAAAGTTCTTAGAGGTAAATGAGAACACAGATACAACATATCAAAATCTCTGGGACACTATGAAAGAAGTACTAAGAGGAAAGTTCATTGTATTGAGCTCATTAATTAAAAGAATAAAAAGTCAACAAATAAATGACCTAACATTATATCTCAAAGCCTTAGAAAAAGAACAGATCAACACCAAAAGTAGTAGAAGACAGGAATAAATGAAATAAAAACAAAAGAAACAATTTAAAAAACTGACAAAACAAAAATTGGGTCTTTGAAAAAGTCAATAAAATTGATAAATCCCTAACCACACTAATAAAGAGGAGAGAAAAAACTCAAATTACTAAAATTCATGATGTGAAAGGAAATATCACAATGGACATGACTGAAATACAAAAGATAATTAGAAGCTATTTTGAAAATCAATATTCCAACAAAATCTCTAAGATATCAACAAATTTCTATAGGCATATATCTACCCAAAACGAATCAGGAGGACATACAGAACTGAAACAGATCAATTTCAAGCAATGAAATAAAAGATGCCATCAAAACCTACCAACCAAAAAAAGTCCGGGACCAGACAGATTCTCAGCTGAGTTCTACAAGATCTTCAAAGAAGAATTAGTACCAATACTCCTCAAAGTATTCCATGAAATAGAAAAGGAGGGAACCCTTCCAAACTCATTGTATGAAGGTACTAACACTCTGATACCAAAACCAGAAAAAGACACATCAAGGAAAGAAAACTTCAGACCAATATCCCTGATGAGCATAGATGCAAAAATTCTCAACAAAATTCTTGCAAATTGCATACAAAAATTATTAAAAAGATAGTGAACTATGGTCAAGTAGCATTCATCCCAGGGGTGCAAGGTTGGTTCAGCATCCAGAAATCAATAAATGTAATTAATCACATTAGTAGACATAAAATTAAGAATCATATGATTATTTTAATAGATGCAGAAAAAGCTTTTGATAAAATACAACACCCCTTCATGTTCAAAACACTAGAAAAAATTGGGATAGTAGGAACATACCTCAGCATTATAAAATTTATGTATATTAAGCCCAAGGCCAATATCCATTCTAAATGGAGAAAAATTGAAAACATTCCCTTTTAAAACTGTAACAAGACAGGGATGCCCTCTTTCACCACTTCTATTCAACATAGTCCTTGAAACTCTAGACAGAGGAATCAGACAGAACAGAGAAATTGAAAGGTTATGAATAGGAAAAGAAGAACTCAAACTATCACTGTTTGCCAGTGACATGATTCTATATTTAGAAGACCTAAAAAATTCCACCAGAAAATTTCTAGAACTCATAAATGAATTCAGCAAAGCAGCAGTATATACAATCAATACTCTTAAATCTAATGCATTTGTATTCATAAGTGATGAATCCTCTGAAAGAAAAATTAGGAAAATTAACCCATTCACAATAGCCTCAAAAAAATAAAATACTTGGGAATCAATCTAACAGAAGAGGTGAAAGAACTCTACAACTAAAGAAGGAAATTGAAGAAGACTTTAGAAGATGGAAAGATCTTGCATGTTCTTAGGCAGAATTAATATTGTCAAATGGCCATACTACAAAAGTGTTACACAGATTCAATGCAATTCCAATTAAAATTCCAATGTCTTTCCTCCTAAAAATATAGAAAGCAATCATGAAAGTCATTTGGAAAAGTAAGAGACCCAGAATAGCCAAAGCAATACTTAGCAAGAAGTGTGAAGCAGGAGGTTTCATGATAACAGACCTTAAACTACATTATAGAGTTATAGTAACAAAATGGGATGGTGTTGGAACCAGAATAGACAGGTAGACCAATGACAAAGAACTGATGACAAAGAGACTAATCCACATACATACAGCTATCTCATACTGACAAAGGTGCCAAAAACATACAATGAAGAAAAGATAGCCTCCTCAACAAATTTTGCTGGGAAAATTGGAAATCCATATGCAGTAAAACAAGATTAAACCCATATCTCTCATCTTGCACCAAACTCAGCTCAAAATGGATCAAGGACCTAGGAATTAGACTAGAGACCGTGCATCTAACAGAAGAAAACTTAGGCCCAAGTCTTCATTATGTCACCTTAGAACCAGACTTCCTTAACAAGACTCCTAAATTGCAAGACATAAAGTCAAGAAACAAAAAATAGGATGGATTCAAACTAAAAATCTCTTCTCAGCAAAGGAAAAAAATCAATAACATGAAGAAAGAGCCTACAGAATGGGAGAAAATCTTTACCATATCCACTTCAGATAGAGCACTAATCTCCAGGATTTATAAAGCACTCAAAAAACATAACACCAAAAATACAAATAACCCAATCAATAAATGGGCTAAGGAACTGAACAGACACTTCAAAGAAGAAGATATACAATCGATCAACAAGTATAAAAAAAAGTTCAGCATCTCTAGTAATTAGAGAAATAAAAATCAAAGCTACTCTAAGATTTCATCTCACTGCAATTAGAATGGCAATTATCAAGACACAAGCAACAATAAGTGTTGTCGAGAATGTGGGGGAAAAAGTGCACTCATCCATTGCTGATGGGATTGCAAATTGGTGCAGGCACTCTGGAAAGCAGTATGGAGATTCCTAAGAAAACTTGGAATGGAACCACCATTTGACCCAGCTATCCCACTCCTCGGCCTATATTCAAAGGACTTAAATCAGCATATTACAATGATGCAGCCACATAAATGTTTGTAGCAGGTCAATTTGCAATAGTTAGATTTTGGAACTAACCTATATGTCCTTCAACAGATGAATGGATAAAGAAACTATGGTATATATATACAATGGAATATAACTCAGCCTTAAGAAGACTGGAATTATGGCATTTGCCAGTAAATGGATGGATTTGGAGAATATCATGCTAAGTTAGATAAGCTAATCCCAAAAAACTGAAGGCCAAATATTTTCTCTGATAAATGTGTGCTGATATATAAGGGGTGTAAGGGAACAATGGAGGAACTTTGGATAGTGCAGAGAGGAATGAGGAGAGGGGAGGGGACAGGGGGTGGGAAAGATGGTGGAATAAGATGGACATCATTACCCTACGGACATGTGTGATTGTATGAATTGTGTGATTCTATATCATGTAAAACCAGAGAAATGAAAAGTTGTACTCTAATTGTGTACAGAGAATCAAAATGCATTCCAATGTCATGTGTAACTAAGTAGAACAAATAAAAAAATAAGTAACACACACAAAAAAAGTAAGAATAGGGACAATAATGAGGAAGAACAAGGGAGAAGATTGCTTTTTGGGTAAAGAAATCTCCAGACTTTCTCCTATTTTCATTTGTGGAAAGATCTAGGTTGAAGTTCTTGTTCAAAAAAATGTGATTATGAGTTGTTACATAAACCTTCTGAATGACAGGTTTTCAAATATTAAATGGAGATAGTTTTTAGGATTAAATAATAAATATAAACTTTTTTCTCTCTTATTTGTATTTTATTCTATGAAAATCTCAGGAAAGACCAATATGTATAGTCTAATTACACCTAAGCTTTTATATAACAAGTTGTTAGTGAGATCTGTTAAATATAGGGCATGATGATGAGTTCTGAAGCAGATTTATAAACATATAAGATGCAGTTCTATCCTCAAATGATTTAAAATCTAAATCTGTAGTTAAATAAAAGCTCAGGGTAAAATTTGATGGTGATGCAAATGTTAGTGCTGAGATTTGCTTTAAAAATGCAAATGTTTGTTGATCACTGACATGGGTGTGTTAGTCAGCTTTCCATTGTGACAAAACTTCTGAGAAAACAACTTAGGGGTGTAAAGATCTATTTTAGTTCACAGTTTCAAAGGCTTCCTTCCTTGGACAGTTGACTCCATTACTTTTAGACCTGTGGTATAAGGGTGTAGAAGAAGAAATCTGCTCACCTCATGGCTGCCAGGAAGCAAAGAGACAGAGTGGAAAGAGCTGGGGACCAGATACACCCTTCTAGGGCCTGCCCCTAGGGACCCACCTCCTCCAACTATTCCCATTGCCTATAGTTTCCATGGTCTCCCAATAGTCCATTCAATTATAAACCCATGAAGGGATTAATTAAATGATGATATTAGAGTCCTAATTATCCAATCCACTTCTGTAACTCTGAACATTGCTGCACTGGAGACCAGGCCTTTCACACACGTGACTTTGGGGAGCATTCCAGATCTTGACCATAATAATGTAGCATTTTGTAAGTGTCTTCAGTGTGTGATGTCGATTTTAAGAGAAAGTATCCTGTGCATTAGATACTAATATTACTCTTGGGTAGAGATTGAAAGTTAGCAAAGTGAACTATTGTGACTGAATTTGTATAGCAAATGGTAGAATCAGAATTCAAGGACACAGGCTGACTGGACACAGGTATCACTTGGAGATAACCATGTGAACATTACACCATTTTGTTTTCTCAAGGAAGTTTAGAGGTTGGGGATGTTGCTGTGGATTAATGTAGTCAAAGAAAGACTCAAGAAATGGCCAGGACTTGAGAAGTTTCCTGAAGGTTAGAATAAGAAAGAAAGAGCGGAAAAGGATGGGGGTGCTGAGATGGTTCTGTGGGGGGTTGAGAGCACAAACTCTTCTGGGAAGAACAAGGAAAAGTGACTTGCTTGTCACACTGGGTTTGTGTTAGGGGCAGTAACAGAAGCTTAAGCTGGATAGGTGAGCTGAGACTGCTGTGTGGAAAGGTTTGAGAGTGAGTCAATGTAATTTTCACATCCTCCTTTGGATGATGAGAAGCATTGGAAAGAATTTGAATATCAGTTTGGAATTATGTTGTATTGAGGAAGAAACACAAAAGACAGGAAATGAGAAAATGAGGAAGGAAGCAATTGGTGTAATCTGGACATGCAGTGACGAATCTTGGACAATTTTCCTCCTTATGAATTTGTGTTGCAAAGGACAAAACCTATGTCCTGCCTCTGCTCCCCTCATTGCCTTTTGGTACCTTTCTCTTTCCTTCTGAATGTCTTTACTTAGAATTATGGATTTTGAAGGAGAAAGTCCCTGGAGATGGAGATTAAGCATTCTAATATTATTACAAATAACAACTGTGAACCAGTCAAAATTAAAGAAACTTACCTAAGATTATATGGTAGCAAGGTCAAAACCAAGACTCAGGCTCACTTTGTTTCCTGACTTTCTCAGTGCCATTTTTCTTGTCTTTCCATTTCCTTCCTCTAGGACTTCAAGGAGAAGGAGCTTCAAGGTTCCAGGATGACTCTTTCCATTCCTTTACCTAGGATGGTTTTGGCAGTCGACTTTCCTTTCAGGGGATGGGATGAATGTTTCCTAACTATCGAAAGCTTCAATCAGCAGAGATTACTTTTCTGCATTTATGTTCCTTGCCCCAAGAGACTCATGGGGATTTTATTACACGCCAGTGTTAAACACAGTGGCATCCTCTGCAGGAAGCAGCAGATCACTTTCCTGCCTCTAGAGTCAACAGGGAGGGAAAGACTTGTTACCCTCTGGAGACACCTTTTGACTTGATGAACTCATCAGGGATGCATACAGGTCCAGTCTGCTTTTTGGTCCATAAGGAAGCATCATCTTGCTATAAAAGAAGGCCCTTAGGTATAGAAAAATGAAAAAAGAAAACTGCTGTGAATTCTTTTCTCCCAGGAAAACTATATATACAGGGTCCTATGGTTCATTTAAATGACTCTAATTTCTGGTCATCTTTGAGCGATCTCAGCAGTAAACTTCTGTATCACAACTTTTGCATTTTGGATAGAAGAATAGAACTTCCTTTACAACTTTATAAAAAAATCATTTTTCTTGATGTCAATGGATTTGGGCTTGCTGTGAAGTTTTTCTATTAATGGTTTCTCTCTAGTAAGGAAAATACAGTGATTTTTAATCAAAAGCTGACTATAGCAGCATAGAGGAGGCACCATCTCACACAAAGATGATCAGGAATAATCGACATTCCATAATTAAATCTGTTGAATTGATAGCACATAAAATAGTCACTATAGGTTTAATTCAGATATTGACTATCCAGAGACAAAATATTCTGACAGCAGAAGGATGGGGAGTTGAATTTCATGTATTCCTTAGATGAAGATGAATTGGTTGCCTGTTGCATGCTGATCACTGTGCTGTGTTGGTTCTGAGAGATGAACAGACAAGACAGGTGTGATATCTGCCTTGAGCTGCTGGTTGGTAATCATCCCTGGCATGTAAATGCCTAGGAGAGCTTGCTCACTGCTACGATCCTGAGGATAAGAATAGTATCTGACACACAGTAGGTGTTTTAGTTGGACAACAAATATTTGGTGAATTAGTGAATAATATGTTTTTGATGTGATACTTTTGTCTTTTGAATATCAGTCATTTGGTATTTTACATCGACTTGTCAAATGTGAAGGGAACTATTAATTTTACATGTAAGAAACTGGAGACAAAGAAGTCAAAAGATTTCTGAAGCTATGGTCAAGTCATGCATCAGATTTATAGGACATCGATTTTTAAAATAGCAAGCAGTAAAATCCTTTCTTTGAACAAAATTTAATTCCAAAAGTTTTTTTTTTAAATTTATTTAATTTTGATTCATTGAACACAAATGGAGTACAGCTATTGTTTCTCTGGTTGTACCCAAAGTAGATTCACCCCATCTGTGCAATCATTCATGTACACAGGGCAATGATGTCTGTCACACATTCTGTTATTATTCTTATCCTCCCACCCTGACCCCATCCCTCCCTTCCCTCTATGCTATCTAGCCTTCCTCCATTCCTGCCTCCTTTCCACCCTGCATTATGTATCATCATTCACTTATCAGAGAGATCATTCGGCCCTTGGATTTTGGGGATTGGCTAATCTCACTTAGCATAACAGTGAGACTTTTTTATTTACTTATCGATTCATTGAGCACAAATGGAGTACAGCTATTGTTTCACTGGTTGTACACAAAGTAGAATCACACCATCTGTGCATTCATGCATGTACACAGGGCAATGGTATCTGTCACACCTTCTGTTATTATTCTTACCCTCCCACCCCGACCCCACCCCTCCCTTCCCTTTATGCTATCTATCCTTCCTCCATTCTTACCACCCTCCCCCCGCTGCATTATGCATCATCATTCATTTATCAGAGAGACCAATTCCAAAAGTTTTACATGCAAATCAGACAGAAGCTGGGATACGCTGGTTTGTGTAGGTGTGGCAGGTCCAGTTCCTCCACTTCTGTACATTTCTTCCCCATTATTCATCCCTTGAAAGCACTGGATTAAATACTTATAAGGCGGTTGAGACTTTGCAGTGCCTTGTCAATAACCCTCTTTGGTGTTGCATAGTGTACTCCAATTCAGAAGCTACTCTGGCTGTGTGATCTTAGGCAGGTTACTTAAATGTCTCTAAATCTGTTGAAAAGCTGGAGTTACGATTGCAAATGCCTACAGGGTTGTGAAGATTAATGGAAATAATTCATATAGGTAACTATGAAAGCTGTAGTACAACATGAGAACTCAGTGAATGGGAGCTCTATTGGCTGTGAGGAAGAGGGTGATGACAGTGATATTGGTGATGAGGAAGGATAGTTTATGATATCTGGCCGAAAAGGATGAAGTGGACCTCACTTGTTTTTCACAGTAGAAACTTTCAATCTTAAATGAAGTATCCATCCAAAATAACTATCCAATTATTTTTCATGGTGAAGATGACAATCAAGATAAAAATAAAAATGAATGTTGAGAATAATGTGTTTCTGCTCTTATGGTATCAAAAAATCATTTATTTTGCTTTTTTTTTTTTTTATTTTTTGGCAGTGCTAGAGATCAAGCACAGGACTTCCTGCATAGTAGGCAAGCACTCTGCCTCTGACCTATGCCCTCAATGCCTACTTTGCTTTTTAATTGGTTTTGATTTTAACAAACATTTATTGAGCATCTTTCATTTAGGACATTCAAATATATTTAAAATTATATTTTATTTATGTTAATATAAGTTTATTCAAAGATTTCTGCGGGTGATATATTCTTTCACATTTGGTGGAGTCAGGATTGGACAAGTCACTATTTTGCTTTCAAAGGGCTAAATTTTGGGGAAGAAAAAACCATTACAATAATTTAAAATAAATTCTGAGGCAGAGGTATTCCTAGAATCCTTCCACAAAACTTGAAAATGTTCATATCTCTAGACATTTTGCTTGTCTGAACTTTTTGTCTAATGTATCTCTAAAGACAGGCTAATTAAATATGGATAACAATTTGTTAGTACCTCTTTATATTTGCAGATCAGTTTTAATGGATATAAAATCTTTGCCTCATATCTTCTTTAAATATCTTCCATAATACTTTTACTATCCCCATTCAATTTTCTTCTGAAGCATTGTCATCAAAAAAGGATAGTCCAATCTTTCATATATAAGGATGTTCTCTTATTACCTAGATTACCAATAGGTTTCTTTTCCTTTAAGACCCAGTAATATTCCTAAATTGTGTCTTGGTATTAGTTTTTCTGGATCAGTAATGGACTCAGGTATGTAACATAATATTTTGATATGCCATTTTGAATTTTTTATAATTATGTCAGGAGTTTGCTGAACATAGTTTTTTTTTCTGATCCTTAGACATAAATTAGGCTTCACTTTTCTTTTTCAGGAATTGACATTTGTGTGCTGGATGTTCTTTGCCTATTTTCAATATTGATCACAATGCTTTGAATTCTTTTTATGGCTTCATTTCCATAGTATTAAAAAAGTGTCATTCACCTCACATTATTTTTCTCTCAAGGCATTATTTGTCCTGTTTATTAACTCTTGTGTCCTTTCGAGTCTGACCTTCATTTACAAAAAGATATTTTATTTTTCTAAATATTTATTGAGTTGTCAATTTGTTTTTGAGTTTCTAGTTCTTGGTAGTCTTGTTTTCATGAATTACAGAATTTCTTTTTTTAAAATGGTAACTTTTTAAAACTCTTAAATGTGGATTTTGAAATAATTTATGACTTTCACAAGAAACAATCATGGTGTAAATATTGTACATTTTACTCAGCTTCCTCAAATGCCAATGTTTTACACATCCTTAAAAATAATTAAAACTAGGAAATTAGCATTAATATATATGCTAGAATCTATGCATGTTATTCACACTTCCATAATTATTTCAGTTAGTGTCCTTTTCCAGGATAACAGCATTGCATTTGACAGTCGTATCTTTTCAATCTCTTCCAGTTTAGAATCCTCCCTCCGTCTTCTTTTGCTTGCTGATCTTGACAGATGTGAAGAGTATTGATAAGTCATTTGTAGAATACACCTTCAATTTAGGGTTGCTTGGTGCTTCCACACGATAAATAGGATGTGGTTTTGGCAATAGTCCTACCCACGCTAGTGATGCTGTGCCTCTCTGAGTGCATCATTTCAGAGTGGGTACGTCTCACTAGTGGTGATGCTAACTTTGACTGAAGTGCTACCTGCCAGCCTTCTACACCATAAAATTGCTATTTTTCCTTTCAGAATTATTAAGTATTTATGGGGAGATACCCTGAGTGCATGTAAATGATTTGTCCCTCTTCATACTATCACCCACTAACTTTCACATCCATTGATGTTTCTTATTTGCAACAATTACTATGATGTTTGCCAAATGATAACTTTTTATTTTCCTCACTCCTTCCATATTTTCCACTGTCATTCTACTCCTTCTTGCTTTAATTATTTATGTCAATATGAATTTATGAATATTTGACCTTTTCTATGAATTAGGGTCTATTACTATTATTATTTATATTAGTGTCAAATCAACCATATTTGGCCACCATTGTCCCCCCATAATTGATCTCTGTGTCGTTTCAACAAGTCTCCATTATTTTTGAATTCTTCCTTACTTTCTGGAGACATACTGATATTCCACTCTGATGTTCTTCTTTTCCTGTTCTACCTCTGGAAGCAGGCATTTCCCCAAGAAGCCTGATTCCTTTGCTTCAATAATGGCACTTAGAAACCGAGATCTGTGCATTGGACCTCTTTCTTATGACTAGGGTTTTGTTTTGTAGGCAGAGCTATGAAATAGATGTGTGAATACACACACACACACACACACACAATTTATATCTATTTCTTTATTTACCTATCAGTACATACAATATTGTGAGTTCATGCTGATACTTCTGATACAACATCACAAAGTGAATGCTTATTTGCAGCCCCTTCCTGTGACAGTGAGAAGCTTGGTTGTTATTATTAATAATTGATTCACTTATTTTCTCAGTCCTAGAATGCACACAATGTAGTTTTAGAATTGCTAGCTCGGAATTGTATACTGCTGTGAAAAACAAATTTGTGTACTGTTCTTTTTGTCTTTAGCTGTACAGTTTATTGCTAGAATTTTGTTTTTCAAAGATTCTTAGGTCAGTTCTTTTCCTGTTGCTTCCTCAGTGTTATTTATTTGTCATGGAGTTTAAGCTCATGTATAAATGTTTGTAATTTATTTGGGTTCTCTCCATGGTTCTCTAAAACTTGATTGTATTTATTTATTTATGCATATGAGCATACAAAATTTTAACATGGTTAGGAAAGTTGGAAGTATACACAAAGGTTTGCTCTAAATGTCTCTTGCCCTTACTCTTTCTACCCCACTTTTATCTACATATTTTTTATCCTTTATGCCTTATTTCTACCTCCCCTGGATAATAAATTGTATTACTTTGCTTTATTGTTCTTGTATTTTTTGTACAGATGAATAGATGCACCTGGACTTTCTATCTCCTCGTTCCTACATATGCTTTTTGTCATTTAACTTAAGTCCTAAATATCTCCATTCCATATCAGCTCATAGAAATCACCATCCTTTTGTTAAAAGTGATGCACAATATTCCATTTTATGGATGCACCAAATTGTGCAACTAGTCTCCTGCTGGAAATTTCTTCTGGGTGCTAATATTATATCCTGCTACCTTACTGAACTGTTGTTTTTTGAGTTAATCATTGGTCTTCCAGGATTTTTCAGGCATATGGTAACATTGTCTCCAAGTGCAATTGTTTTATGTCTTTATCAGTTCATATGCTCCTTAACTAATGTTTCATCTAAGTTCATTAGATAATACTTACAGTTATATGTTGAATAATTATGGACATAGTGACCTTCTTTACCTTGTTCCTGATCCTGTGAAAACTGCTCTAATGTTTCTCTATTAAGTGTGAGGTTCCCTTGAGGGCTTTCAGAACTTCTGACTTTAGAAATGGACGTGAGTTTATGTCTGTAAGTGCGTACATATAAATATGCATTATCTGTCAATTCTTGTTTTCTTGATTTTCTTTATCAGGAATGAGTGTTAAATTTTTTCAAGGTTTTCTTTTTTAAACAATTACTACTATAGGAATAAATGTTAGTTTTTGGTTTTTAAAATGTTTCTCATTTCTCATTCTGACATTATTTTGTGAGGCTTAAGAAAAGACTCAAAATTTCAGAAATTAAATAAATTACTCTTACACACATCTGGTAAGTTATATTAGTGGTGTGAAATGTCAGCCAGTTGTGATAGGTGATGGTCAGCTGGCTGGATAGTTGCTGTCACAAGCCTAAGGTTTCACTGTTCAGTTGCATGTGTGTTTGGCAGATTATTCAGACAGCTGTTGATCTCACAACCTTAGTGCAGATCTCTTGTTACAATGAACACATACCTGCTTCATGTGGGATCAGGCACTGTATGAAAATATAGGCCAACTGATGACCTATTTCTGATTGATGCATGTGATTTTGTAGGGCTGAGCTGTATTTGCAGCCAGGCTGACCCACTCCCTAATCTGCTCTGAGGGGATTTCAGCTGAAGTTGTCCCTACCTTGTGATCTTTTGAATTGCCCTTTTGCATATTTGAAAGATATGATGAAATTAGACTTGTCAAAGTAGAACTTAATAATTGCCATACTGATTGGAGTGAGATGAAATCTTAGAGTAGTTTTGATTTGCATTTCTCTAATTACTGGAGATGTTGAACATTTTTTCACGTATTTGTTGATTGATTGTATATCTTCTTCTGTGAAGTGTCTGCTCAGTTCCTTAGCCCATTTATTGATTGGGTTATTTGGTTTTTTGGTGTTAAGTTTTTTGAGTTCTTTATAAATCCTGGAGATTAGTGCTCTATCTTGTGGTAAAGATTTTTCTCCCAGTCTGTAGGCTCTCTCTTCACATTATTAATTGTTTCTTTTTCTGAGAAGAAGCTTTTTAGTTTGAATCCATCCCATGTATTGATTCTTGATTTAACATCTTGTGTTTTAGGTATCTTGTTAAGGAAGTCAGATTCTAAGGCTGACATGGTGAGAATTTGGGCCTACTTTTTCTTCTATTAGGTGCAGGTTCTAGTTCCTAAGTCTTTGATCCACTTTGAGTTAAATCATGCAGGGTGAGAGATAAAGGTTTAATTTCATTTTGTTGTGTGTGTCTTTCCATTTTTCTCAATAAATGTTGGCAAGGATGTGGGGGAAAAGTTACACTCATACATTGCTAGCAGGGATGCAAATCGGTGCAACCATTATGGAAAACAATATGGAGATTCTTTGGAAAACTTAGAATGGACCCACTATTTGACCCAACTATCCCCTCCTTGACCTATACCCAAAGGACTTAAAATCAGCATACTACATTGATGCAGCCACATCAAGGTTTATAGGAGCTCAACTCACAATGGCTAAATTATAGAACCAACCTAGGTGTCCTTCAACAGATGAATGGATAAAGAAAATGTGACACACACACACACACACATACACACACACACATATACACACACATACATACACACACACACAAGATGGAAGATTACTCAACTTTAAAGAAGAATGAAATTCTGGCATTTGCTGGTAAATGGATGGAGTTTGAGAATATCATGCTAAGCAAAATAAGCCAAACACAAAAAACCAAAGGCTGAATGTTTTCTCTGATATGTGGATGCTAATTCACAATGTGAGGGTGGCACTAAGGAAGAATAGAGTTATTTTAGATTAGGTAGAGGGTAGTGAAGAAAGGGGAAGGGGTATGTAGGTAGGGAGGATAGTAGAGTGAAATAGACATAATTACCTGATATATATGTATGACTGCATGACGGATGTGATCCTATAATATGTATAATCAGAAATATGAGAAATTATCCTCTATGTATGATTTATCAAAATGCATAAATGCATTCTACTGTCATGTATAACTAATTAGAACAAATAAAAAATTAAAAAATAAAACTTAAAGAAAATGCATTTTAATTTACACTCTGTATTGGTTCTCATATTAAAACATAGAAAAGACTAAGACAAGCTGGGCACAGTAGCACACACTTGTCATCCCAGTGACTTGGGAGTTTGAGGCAGGAGGACCAAGAGTTCAAAACCAGCCTCAGCAAATGTGAGGCACTAAGCCACTCAATGAGACCCTATCTCTAAATAAAATACAAAATAGGGCTGGGTTTGTAGTTGAGGGGTCAAGTGCCCCTGATTTCAATCCCTGGTACACACCCCCGCTCAAAAAAAGGGACTAAGACAATAATGGGAAAATGGGGGTGGACAGGTATGTGTGGATGTGGGCAGGGGAAGATCTCTTCAAGCTTCTAGGATGAAATCCAGAGATTCCAGATACCATGTGTTCTAGCTACTGGAAGCTAGGGGGAATGAAGCTCCTTTCAAAGACTTGGTCCCATTATAAATGTTAATTTTCTTCCTTTCCTTAAGGCAGCATATGAAGCAATGCTTTTTTTCACTTAAACGTGCTCCCAAATTCTCTAGGAATCTTGATGGAATGCAGATTTGAGGGTAGGCTCCATGGGTGCTGCTGGTGCTGTGATTGGTGATAGTATTTTGAGGAGCAAAGTACTAAAGGACAGGTGGATTAGATTTAGACAGATCTAGGTTCAAATGTCTACTTTGGGCAATTTCTTCAACAAAGATGGCAATAGTATGAAGATCAGTTCTGGTGCATGTTTTAATGACTTCTCTGGTGACCAGCCTTGTGGCAACCCATTTCTGGGTTCTAGGACGTACAGAGAAATAGCTGGGTTTGGTCTCTCTTTTTCCTCTCTTCTCAGTTTTTGATTTTGAGGGTTTGAGTGACAAAAATATCTGAAAACATAATAACATGTCCCTGGCAACCCTGGTTGTTTTTAGATTTACAAAAACCGAGGACTTAAAATGAAGCTACCTTTTGTTTTTTCCTCTTTCTTCCCTTTGTCCATTCAAGCAATATTTATTTGGAAAGCTCGGGTGCAGTGTCTGGCCAATGGGGCCCCATGCTGTTCAGCCCTGTTCTTGAAGCTTTCATGTATCTCTTTGCCTTTACGGATATTCTCCCCCTGCACATTCACTGCCTCCTGTTCAGAGGATGTGCAGTGAATGATGAAGCCGCTTGCTAAATCTCAAACACGCTGCCTCCCTTCAGGCTCCAGAGCTTGCTGTGCAAGGGCTCTAATATTATCAAGCCTGGAATCATTCATTCAGTCTGATGGGCCGCGTCTCTCTATTTTTCAGTCAGAGATGGATGGGAGATTTTTGAATCATCTTTTTTTCTGACTGCGCTTTATAAATTCTCTTTTAGTAAGTGACTCAATTTTCCTCTTTCTTTCTCTGACTTGTGCTCCATTGTTTGCTCTTGGAGTCCTGGTAGTTCAGGGTCTGCTTCCCAAAGCCCTTAGTGATAGGGCTTTTTCCCCCAGTCTTTGGGTGATTCCTGTTAGCAGATAAATAATGCTGTAGTTTGTGTAAAGAGGATGTTTTTTAGTGACATTGTTTCTCTTGAGGTTGTTTGACCTTTAAGGTTGTCTTTTACTCCAAATATCATACAGTCAACCTTATTCAGGAACTCTTATTTAGGATTGGCACTGCCAATTCACTCTTTCAGTTTCAGAGAATATGTTTTTTTGGGTCATAAAACAGACATATTCTTGTATACCAGAGGTAGGCATTTTTTTTTCCTTTTTAAGGGAAAACATATGTCCCACTAAAAACTTCAGTTTTAAAGGTTAAATACTTCTTAGACATGGGCTGTAAGTGCCTAAAAAGAGCAGGCAGTAATGGGCGTGTGGGGAGCTCAAGATAAGAACAGGCAATAAAGGTACCTGAGCTACATGGATTGTACAAGCTCCACCTAAAAAGCATTCAAATCAATGCAAAACAATTAGGGCTAATTCTGGCCATGGATCCTAGCTTTCCAACAACTCCTAGAATTGGGGATCTGGACAGGGAGGTTAAACATCACTTTGAATTGACTGAGAGGTTCCCTGGGATGTAGAAGCTTCCAGGCTAAAACTAGAACATCCCTAGACAATCTAGAGGGTTGTGGACCCTGTACCTAGCTTGTTGTGAGCATATCAAGTTCATTTTAATGAGACTGTACTTAAATGAACCTTAAGAAATAAGAAGGACTAGTTGGATCAAATAACTATACAAATGAAAGGGAAATGTATTTTTCTTTTCGTATAACTTAACAATTTTCAATGGCGAAAACAGCAATGATCACTACTTTATTCTTCTTATAAGCAAAGCTGGACTTCAGACTCTATTTGAGGGATGACCCCTTTCCAGAAATTATAGGCACTGCATTTATTGCCAGCCATTCATTGCTGTCCATCTGCTGATTCTCTCCACATGGAAGGAGCAGCTGTCATTGCAGAAATGCTGCAGTAGATAACAAGACGGGGGTGCATTTCATCTTCTAATGCTTACAACAAATCTCTGGGAAGAGCAGAAGCAGTTCCTCTGACTACAGGAAGCTCTGATATTATTAACATAAGATACCAAATGAGTTTGGAGATTGGAATCCGATGGATTTGCTTTAAAAGAAAAAGAACTCAAGTTAGATCTAGTACATATTGTAATAATCTGCAGTTGCATATAGGAACTTCTGAAATCATAGGCACACACAGAGATACCCTTAAAATCACCGCCAAACACAGAGCCCTAAACACAATGCAAGCATGTACGTTTCCTAAATCCACATAAACCATGTATAGCAGTGCAATTATTCATTGCTTCCACGCCTGCAAAACAAACAACAACCAAACAAAACTTATCCAAAACTAACAGCTTTGCTAACTTCTGTATATCAGTCACTGGTCCAATTTCTTTCCAAATCTATGTGCTCAGATAAACTTGGATACCGTCTTTCCATTGGCACTATTTAATATCCTGAATACCAGTCAGAAACTTCTGTTGATTATTTATCTGAATTATTTTCTTACATAAATTGTTTTCTGTTCAGCCCAACTGCCCCACCCTTAAGTGTGTTCTAGTCAGTTGGTACTGAAACCTGACCATAGCCTGTCCTAGGAAAGACACTTCTTTCTTCCATTCAACCTGCATAGAGCTATCTGATTGTTCTTCATAAGGATTGTTCTTATAATCTTCATAAAAGATTAGGAAGAGGTATGGAAACAAAGAATATAGTCAAAGTTGTGCTATGCATAGGTGAAGATATAGATATAGATGTGCATATGGATGCAGGTATGGCTGCAGTTAGGGACACAGACATAGATAGAGTGATATGTATATTTTCCAGGGAGATATATGAATTTGATATTATTTCATTTGATCCTCAAAATAATCCTGGGAGGTAGGCTATGCATATCTGTATTTCATCCAAATTAGAATATTTAGAGGCTTCTAGATCCCATAACCAATGACAGAGCTGGCAATTGGAACTAGGTTTTCTTAACCAAAGCTCAGTCTTCTGGCTGTAGCACAAAACTTCATTCTTTTTTTAATTTTGAAGAATTTTAATCTAGAATTGTATTTGTGCTGTGTAGTAACCTGTGGACCTTCTCTATGCAGGTACCATCCCTGAACTTGTACTCCCTGGGGCACAGGAAAGAAGACATAGAGAGTGTTAACACAGAATTCCTGGCTACCTATAATGCTTGCTTTGTCATTTATACAAAGATGCTTTTAAAGAACCCCAACTAATTTCATCACAGTCTGTGTAACAAAGGAAGAAAAAAATCCCTAGTGTTGATGAGAATCCAGGTCAAGGCAAGGCACATCACAGAGCCATTAAAGAGAATCCTGAGACTTTGGGATATTGTGCCTGAAAATATATTGATATGAGAAAGTAAATTAAACACAGCAGAGATGCTCAGAAGCAAGTCTGGTATGCCTGACCCTGTCTATTACTAAAATCCATATTTTATCTTCACCCTTAGTGACCAGGCAAAATAGATAAACCTCTGTGTCTAGAAGTCATTGCTATTAAGAAGGAGAAAGGAGAAAAAAAAGTAAAGAAGAAAAGATCAAAAAAGCCAAAGAGGAAGAGACACAAACCTACTATTTCACAAGTCAAAATATTTTTATGGTGAAATCAGAATAAATGATTAAAGATTTTCCTGCTGACAAGCAGCAGGAAACTAATATTTAAAGATAATTTCAGAAACATGGAGATTGAAAAGTAGTAAAAGAAGGAGGCTGAATCTTCTTTCTTTCTCCCCAAGATTTATTGAAAATAAGATTGGTTGTTTTAAAAACAGAAAATGTATCTGACTCTGCATTTAATTGCTAGATCATTTATCTATTCCAAATTATTTATTGAATACCAGGTCTGACACACTTTCTATATTAGCGTTTTTATAATAACCAGAAACTATCCTTGCTTCTGGGAAGCAGTCAGTCAAATGGGGAAGGCAAAAGAAGTGAAAATTTAAAAAGAACACACACAAAAAAATTTTAAAAAAGTTCAAAATGGTTTTATAAGGACGCTTTTTTTTTAGGATAAACTTTTTATTTATTTTTGTTTTTTATTTTTTTTTTTCATTGTATACAACTCGAGTACAACTATCATTTTTCTGGTTGTACACGAAGTAGAATCATACAATTTGCACATTTATACATATACATAGGGTATAGATGTTTGTCTCATTCTCTCTCCTTCCCTGCCCCCTACCCACCCCCATTTTCCTCTGTACAATCCATCCCTTCTCCATTCTTCCCCTGCCTCCCCCTACCCCTGCTATGTGTCATCAACCACTTATAAGAGAGATCATTCAGCATTTGGTTTTTTGGGATTGGCTTATTTCACTTAACATGATCTTCTCCAATTCCATCCATTTACCTGCAAATGTCATAATTTTATTATTCTTTATGGTTGAATAATATTCCATTGCATATATATACCACAGTTTCTTTATTCATTCCTCTATTGAAGGGCATCTAGGTTGGTTCCACAATCTTGCTATAGTGAATTGGGCTGCCATAAACATTGATGTGGCTGCATCACTGTAGTATGCTGATTTTAAGTCCTTTGGGTATAGGCCAAGGAGTGGCATAGCTGGATCAAATGGTGGTTCCATTTTGAGTTTTCGAAGGAATCTCCATACTGCTTTCCAGAGTGGCTGCACCAATTTGCAACCCCACCAGCAATGAGGGAATCTCAGGGTACTATTACAACAAATATACGTACATAATGCAATGACCTGGGAATTCAGGGAATCTCCTGAGACAAGGCTGATACCCTGAAAATCAAATAGGTGTGAATGGATGGAGGTCTGGGAGTCCTGGCAAGGGAACAGCAGAAACAATTGCGCAGAGAAAGGTGTGAGAAATTCAACTATGCTGGAGTATGGAAGGATGCTGGTGGGGAGGGAGGTGGGGAGTGCTGGCAGAGCTAGGTGATGGAGATGCTGTACGGATCCTCTCAATCTGCGGCACATTTCTTGTTAATCCTATTGAGTACCATCTTAGCATGATTTCCAGGAACCTGTCCTGTGAGTAAAATAATTTGATACTTTTGAATGTGAGTGTAACCATTCCCAAAATAAGTGAATGGTTGATTTTGAGCTCATTGTAACTCTGGTATACTAGGATGATGTGTTAGTCAGCTTTCCATTATTGTGACAAAATTCCAGAGAAAATCTACTTTGGGGAGGAAAGGTTTATTTTACCTCATAGTTTCCGAGGTTTCAGTCCATGTTGTGGGGGCCCCAGGACTACTGACCAGTGATGAGGAAGAATACCATGGTGGGAGCCCATGGCAAAGCAGAGCTGCTTACTTCATTGTAAGTTGTGAAGCAGACAGTAGGAGAGCCAAGCACCAGAAACAAAATATACATTTCAACAGCATGCCCACAATGACCTACTTCTTCCAAGTAGGTCCTGCCTTCTAAAATTTCTACTATCTCCCAACAGTACCACTAGCTGGGGACCAAGCCTTCAATACACAGACCTTTGGGAACATTCCAAATCCAAACTATAATTGATATTATCTTTGAAAAGGTACTTTGGTCTTCTGAGTCAATATCAAGCTTTTGAGTCATCTACTATCTCTATGGAGGGAAGCGATACAATCATGAAAAGAGTGTAAGGGATAGAGACAAACAGATCTGGGTGGAAAGTCTTCAGTAGCTTAGGACACTTATTGAATCAATTCTAAGCCTCAGTCTTTTCACCAGGGTGTAATACTATCCACCTTGCAGAATTATTGGACCAGCTGAAAATATCATATGTGACATAACCAGCAAGATAGACTGAGATCAACTTATTTGTAGATTTTAATTGTCTTGAGATTAGAAAAATGTATTGAACGTTCTTCATTCAATGTAGTGGGAAACTAATTTCTCAAACTTTGTCTTAAAACTGATAACCCAACATTAAGTCAAGTATGGTTTTCCATTCTTTTTGGAGCTGTGAATAATCAGGACATTCTGGGAGTTTAGAGTACAGATCTGTAGCTTTCTGGACATCTGGAACTGGTGCCAGTTGGGCAGAAGTCAAGGGAAAGCTGAATTCATCAGTGTAATTGTCTCGTTGAGTTTTATTTTCTCAAGCTATTTCCTTCTCAATATGTATTTATTTGCTTATTGTTTGCTCCTGCAGTCACAGATGCTCACTGAGAGGGGAAGATTTGAACAGACAGTGGCTCTCTCCCAAAGCTCATCTCCAGCCAACCATTTACCATACAAAAGGACTCCTTCACTACCTGTGCAGCATTGGCCGGAGACCCGTGGTGAGTCACTTACTTCTCTTTCCACGCTTGTGCCTGGTTGCTTCTTCCTCCCAGGAGCCAAATTATCTTCTGTCAAGTCAAGTAAACCAAAGTCCAAAGACTTTTATGTCTGTCCAGCTCTAATGGGGGGTGTGTTTGTTCCTGTGGCTTCCATATCAAACTATCACAAATTGAGTGGCTTAGGGCAATGGAAATGTTTATCTTACATTTCTGGAGGCTAGGTGTCTGAAATCAAGGTGTTATCAGGGCCATTTTCACTCTGATGACTCTAGGGAAGAATCCTGCCTTGCTTCTTCCAGCTTTCGGTGGTTGCCAGCAGTCCTCGGTGTCCTTGACTTATGGCAACAGAACTCTGGTCTCCACTCCTGTCTACACAAGGCCATCTTCCTTATTCCTAACTGCATCCACGTTGCCCTGTTCTTATGAAGATGTCCATCACTGGTTTAATTCAGTGTGGTTACCCCTTAGCTTTATTTCATTTTCCAAAATCCTTTTTCCAAATAAGATTATGTTCACAGATACCAGGAATTACACATCTTTTTGGGGGACATAATTCATCCCAAGTATGGGGAAACTATTGGTGCAATACTCATTGATAAAAGCAGGTTAAGGTATTATATTACATTCCATTTCTGAGTCTTGATTTTCCTGCTATTTCTGCCCAGTTATTGAACAAGAAATAAAATGTGCCTACTACTAGATATTTTTTGGAGAAAACCTTCTAGGTGTTCATATGCTTGTTCAACTCATACTTATAAAATTCTGGCACTTATGATGATTCTGGCACTGTTTGAAGTACTTTAATATCTAGACTTTTCTTCCAATCTTCTAGCACTCTGTAATTGATGAAATTTAGACTATTAGAAACCAGAAGCCTCAAGAGGAAATGGCAACCAAGTAACATTTGAAAATGCTCATTTATTGACTATGAACTGTGGAAAAATACCTGTCCACAAAAGTATAGTGGGGCATATGTCCAAATTTAGAGTCCTGAACTAACCTAAGAATCATATGGAGGGGAGACACCACAGAACGGCCAACTCAATCATTTGTCTCATCATCCACTTTTTGAACATCTACTATGTGACTAAAATAGTGGCACATTTAATGAATGTTGAAATACTAGATGTATATATAACATAGATCCTTATGTAAATCTCAAAAGAGATTAAAAAATAGAGTGATTTTCCTGAAGTCACCTGAAAGTGGCATCATTGGAATTCAGTGCTAATGTGTTTTTCTGTCCTGCAACCCCACCTCTTTTCATTAGCAACTTTTCTTCAGAGCATATTCAGGGTAACCAAGCCTATTCTCAGGTTCAGCAATTCCCTAGACGGTCTCACAGAACTCAGAAGAACTATTGTACTAATACTTATAGTTCATTACAGAAAGGGTGCAGATTAAAATCAGCAAAGGTAAAAGGCATACATGGTAGACTAGGGGACACCAAGCACATTCCCAGGCATTCTCTCCAGTGGGCACATATATAAACAACAGAGCTCAGTTCTTCAGCAGCAGTGTAATCACCAACTAGGGATCCAACTCAGCCTTGGTGCCCAGGGTTTTTTTGTGTTTTATTTTGTTTTAATTTATGATTTTATTTGTACCTATTTAAGAGGTACAGTCATATATGCATGATAAAATGTGTAATGATCAAATCAGGATAGTTAGCATACCCATCTCAAACTTTAAAAAAAATTGATCACATAGACATAACAAGACAAATATCTCAAGTTCTCTTTCATATATAGATGCCAAAAGAGTCTATCTGAATGTGGATAAATGATCATTAGAGTCTGGAAGGGGTGGGGAGAGGGATAGAGGCAGTTGGATAACGGGTACCAAAGCATGGCAGGATAGAAGTAATAAAATCTAACGTTCTACATCATAGTGGGATAATAGCAGTTCATAATAGCTTACTATATATTTTATGAATAACTAGATGAGGGGAGCATTGAAGTCTATAAACACAATATAATGATAAGGAGATGGAAATGTTAATTATTCCGATTTGATTAGTACATGTCATGTACATGACATATCACACTGTAGCCTATAAATATGTTCAGGGATTTTATTGGTGGTCAGTTGTGTAACCATGGAGTACTTCATATGACTGGTTTTAGTTATTTAGTCTCCAACCCTCCCTCTGCACAGAGATCACATGGATACTTCATAGGCCCAAACCTCCACCATAAATTACATTGCTGGCATTGACCATATGGCATGGCTCAAGTCTCTAGCTAAAGAGAGACACTAATCCAGCAGTGTATTCCAAGGCTGTAGAGTATATCTCCCAAGAGCCAGTCAAGGGGCAGACCTTTCTGTGAAACATGTAGCATTTAAATATCCCTGGCTTGCTGAGTTAACCCATTTTTTTTTTTTTTTTTTTTTTTTTGCATAGAGAATAAAACCTTTCTTTCCCTTTAAGAATGCTGGTTCTGGGACTAGGGATATAGTTCAGTTGGTAGAGTGCTTGCCTCGTAAGAACAAGGCCATGGGTTCAATCCCCAGCACTCCAAAAAAAAAAAAAAAAAAAAAAAGAAAGCAAGAATCCTGGTTCTATGCTGGTTAAAATCACAATATCTATATGCTGACACCCTGCACCGTTGCATCCTAGAAAGACATTCTAATCTGTGTTCTCGACCTCCTCAAAGTAAGCTCATGTCCTGCATGGAGGGCACCAATATCATGGTTGAAACCTGGGGGGGTATCTCTCTGAGTAGGAAGATTTAGCCTCCAGGAGAGAGAGAGACTTAGAAGGAAAGAGCTCTGTATCTGATGCACGTTTAAATGCACACACATTAAACACACAACGGCACAGGATTCCTTTCTGCTCTGACAATCTCTAATTGAAGAGCAGAACATTTATTTTAAAGCATGACAGGTGAAAGGCTTGTTTAAAAATATAAATAAACATTAATTAGCTATAAACATGACAGCCACAGACTTGTTTCCTGCTGGGACCATCTGAGAGGTGGGTGAGAAACAGCTGAGTACTAAATGCTATTCACAGTGTTACAAAGCTCTCTAATGGGCTCAACATCACCTTTTAGTTACCTGCAAGGCTATATTTAACCAGCCTCCTGCTGGCAGAAAATGCACTGCCACTCACTCCAGACTCTGTCCTGTACAGGGAAGACTTTCACTGTGTCCAGATTAACTCTTGATCTTTAATGTTGGAGGTTAATGGTGACACTGCCCAACCCCTGACTAATGAAAATGTTTTCTGAGTCTCTGGGAAGCCATGTTATGGTAGCTCAGAAGTCCTATCTATTCTAGACGCTACTCAGGCATTTACCTACCTCTAGGTGGATTAATATGAGCTCCCAGGATCAATGAGAATGTTGGAAAATGAAAAAAAATAGTACCCTGATAGTTCTGGGGATTGCAAAAGACCAGATAAGTCATTGTGTTTATAGGCAATACAGTAATAGTCACAATTGTTTCATCCACCCACCCATCCAGACATCCGTGCATCCATGCATTCATCCCCCCATCCACCCATCCATCAACCTATCCATCTGTTCATGCATGCATCATCTGTCATTTATCCATCCACCCTCTCATCAGGACAACCATTCCTTTGTCTATTCATTTACACCGTGTTTGTGTAATCATTATACTAGGGGTCAGGGATACAAAGCCAATTTAAACAGAAGTTTGTCCTTTTCTTAGGAGAACACAGTTTACTTTGAAAGAAAGTATACTCATTTCTTCATTTTCTCTAAGGGCCATAGCAAGGCTAGTGACTGGAGGTACCATTTGAGCTGAACTTGAAGTAAGAGTTTCCCATGGTAAAGACACAATAGAGTAGAAAAATATTCTTTCTTCAAAGTGTCTTTAGCTGTCACTGATCCCTTGTGTCTTCTGCCTTGTGAAATGGGAGATAATGGTGAGTTTTCTAGGCTTGGGGTCAGTGCATTGGGTAAAGGTAAGGAAGTTTTTCACTCGACTGTTGGCAAAACTTACCTGATATCTCATAAACCTTTTGCTAATATTTTCCCATTTTCTTGAACCCAGATTTTTGGTCTTTCGGTTTACTACATAGTCTGGATTTTAGATGCAAAAGCCTGAACACAGCAAATTTTGGTAATTCAACCAAATATTATTCAGTAAACAAAACCAAAATTCAAAAGACAAAACAAAAAATCTGAACTACTACTATGCTCAAAACATGACTGAATTTCAGGAACATTATGTCGAGTGAAAGAAATTGGACACTAATGACTATACACTCTGTACTTACATTTATATGAAGTTGAAAGTCAGTAAAAGTAGTTTGTGAAGATAGAAATTAGAACAGTGTTTGCCTCGGAGGAAGGATATTGAATAACAGGGTCAGGAAGGAACATTTTAGATTAATGGTCACATTCTGTATCATGATTGAAGAGTCAGTACTACCCAAACTCATTGAACTATATATTCAGGATCCGTGCTTTTTATTGTAGGTACACATTTGCTAAATTAAAAAAAAATGTTTCAAATAAATAAATCAAAACAGAATTCCAGAGCTTTAAAATGCAACTAGGAGACATAGAGGGCTGTCCAAAATAAAACTGAACAATCTAGAGACCTGCAAGTCAAGTCAAAGAATACATCTTTGCCAGAACTGAATAGACAGACTGTAGAAGATCATTTTAGAAGTCAGCGATACCAAACCAGAGAGAAAGCATGCCAACAGGGAATCCCAGAGCTACAGATGAGCTGTGAAGTCAGCACATGGGAGGCATCGAATCCATATGTCTTTGTGCAGCTCTCCATTAAGGGTCAGGAGGTCCCTGGCAAGGAGGCACTCAGGAAGAACTTTGCTAGTGGAAGGAAGCTTTTAGGTTGGAGTGAGGTCCCAGGGAGATGGACAGCCTCTTCTGAGCAGCCATGTTGCAGCTGGCCTGGCCCTTGGGCTGTTACTAAGAATTGGGGCTTCAGAGTTAGAAGAGGTATGGTTTCTCACTCTCTCAGCTTTAGCTATGTGAGTGCATGTTGGTAAAGGGATTTCGGTGCACTTTGAAGAGCTCATTGATTTCCAGTTACAATGCACATGAGCTGGGCTGCTTTCTGCTGTGGGAAATGGCTAGCATTTTTTTTTTCTTTTTTCTTTTTTTCCTCTCTCCGGAATCCAATGAAATAGAATTTTTAGCTACTTAAAATATTTTCCTGGTCTTATTTTATCCTCCTGGCATATGTTTTTAGTTAATCAGCTTTTTTAAAAAGAGGCACAAAAGAAGAGGGGGAAAGTGGATGGGGTTTCCCTTCATAAACCCTTGTTTGTAAGAGTCTCAGAATGCTTTGGCTCATGGCTTATTTTATTTGTGTCCCATATTCCTTAGAAGTGGTAGAAGAACAAGTGTTATTTTTACTTATTTTCAATGTCTTGTGCTAAGGGACTAAATGTAGAATATTGTGTGTGTTTGTATGTGTGTTTCATTTTTGGAAAGTCCTGGGTTAAAAAAATAAAAAATAAAATTTTTGTTCTTTTATTTACAATGGTTTATGCTATTAGAATAAAGGTAAAAAAATATATACCAAAAGACAGATTTGGGTATATATTTTTTACTGACACAGATGATTCACATTTATGTGAATTGCTAAAATTTTTTCAATAAAGATATATTGAAAGACAAAAGGGCACTTTTCATATTCCCTCGGTTAGTGTCCTCACTGAAACTTCTCTGTATCACAGTGGCAGGGAATTTGGTGTCGTCCACGTACCACATGGAAGGGCATTCAGATTTTTCAAAGAGGTTTAAATAAATTCCCCATTTTTCATTTTTCATGGGATGGAATGAAGTGAGAGGTGGGGTAGAGGGGAAATGAGGACAGTTGCCTGGATCAGTGTTTCCCTTCAGATTTTAGTGAAGGTGCCTCTTACCAGAACTGGGAGAAAAGCAGGGTGTGAGGAGCAGGGATAAGAGGAAAGTAATATGTAGAGATCAGGCCAAATAAACTAAGCTTTCCATGAGGCTATTCTCCAAAAGGGAGGGCTGAAGTCAAAACAGGCTTCAGAAGAAGACGTGGAGGAGACCTAGAGGTGCTTTGTCTGCCTAACATGTATATCCCAGGAGAACTGATCTAAGGAGTAAAACAAGGTAGCAATGATCACAGCCACTGGTGTTGGACGTAGGGCTCAAATTTCTGGTGCCATCTAGTGAGAGTTGCTCAGAGCAAAGCATCACCCAGCCTTGGGGGTCAAGGAAACCAACAGTCCTCAAAGATAGGAATACAAATTAGGAAGCTGAGATGAAGTCTCCTTACCTGGCAGAGTAGCCTGGTGGTAGGTGAGCTCCCCCATCCCAAGGATTTACTTCAATAACTTGGGAAACTATTATAGGTCAAAAAGAATAGGCAAGATTCTATCTTCTGGTGAAAACAGAGGACCCAATAACCCATCTGTCCTGATAGGACTTGGCACACAAAAGGGTAGATGAACCCTTCTACTTGAGGGCTTTGAAACCCACCACTGCAGGAGATAGATGCAAAGCCTCACCCACACTGACAGGTTGCAGGATGGTGTCTCTTGGTGCCATCCAGGCTGCTGGTTCTCTCCTTCAATGTCTATAAATGGAGAAGAGGAATCACTTTCACTCCTGCGGCACCTGCCAGTGGTTCACTGTTTCTTCAGAATGTTGTACTTACTTCTCATAGATAGCTGGTCGGGCAGAGATGGAGAGTAGATGGCCAAGCTAGCAGTTCACTCTTAATTTTATTGATAGCTTGTTTTATAGCTCTTCATTACTGGTGGATCTAATGTTTTATTTTGGAAAACTTTCGGACCTAAACTGATCAGAGTTTGAGACTTAATGAGTAGCCAAGGGCAAGGTGCTAAGCCACCTTTAACCTTAGTAGAGGTGAATATCAGCTATAAAACTTGCATATTATCTTCCTTTCAAGATTTTTAATTAGCAAATTATAGATGTGTGTAAAATCTTAGCATGGTGCTGACACATTGCAGACATCTAAATAAACAGCAGGTGTTAAAATTATTATGACTTACCAGAAGGTAAGTCATAGTAATTACCAGAAGGGTATTAGATACAAAGCAAAGCCACCTATTAGATGCTATGTTTTTGTATTAGTTTTCATGAGCTTTTTCAATGTAATTGAAATATCTTGGAAGGAAGGACATTAGAATATAGAACACTGGGATGGAAGGAAACCTCCTTTACCATTTTATAATATATAATCAAGGATTTCATTGTGGGTGGTCTCATAAACTAATTATTGGCTCACTCTGCTGAGATTAATATAAATGTAATCAGCATAGATTAGCTATTGAAGGGGTTCAAAATCCCGGTAAAAAAGAATGCTTTTCTAAGACCATGTTGGAACTTTGGTGCACATTACCCAATTTAAGTGAAAGCCTCCCTTTTGGGAAAGAGAATAGATCATTGAAACCCCTTTCTGGTAATTATTGCCATAAACTCTACCCATGTCCCTTGTGGTTAACCTTACCTATGACTAGATGTTGCTGATAACTCAGATGAGTTACCAAGATGAGAGTATAATTGGTTCTCTATATCCCTGTGTTTTGCATCCACAACCAACTGTGGGTTTAAAATATTAGATGAAAAATTGCATCTGTACTGAACTTGTACAGATTTTTTTCTTGTCATCATTCCATAAACAATATAATATGCAGCATAACATCCATTTACAAAGTATTTGTGTTGTATTTATATATTATAAGTAATCCAGAAATGACTTAAAATATTCAGGAGAATATTTATAGGTTATAGGCAAATACTATGCTATTTTATATAAGGGATGGATCTGGGTATCCATGGGGGGTCCTGGAACCAATACCTTGAAGATATCTAGGGACAACTATGTGGCAGTTGATAAAATAACTGGGAAATAGGGACTTGTAAATTGGGCTCTTGGAAGGTAATTGAACATGTCATCAATATCATTCCCTCATAGAGATGCTTACTCCATTCAGGAACTTGGACTGAATGCTGTCTGCACAGTATTGTGCACAAGTGGAATCTCCAGGGCTTTTTAGTAAGCCTTGTTTAGTTAATTGGAAGTGTCGCTCTTTCGGGTTACCACCACATTCTCTGGAATCTGCCTCCTCCCAGCTCCAGCCTTGTCTTCATTTTCCCGTGGCAATGGTATAAATGATGCAGAGGTCTTGCTGCTGGAAGGAGGAATAAGACCCAGATGTCAGGAAAGGAAAGCACAGCAGTGCAGAGCTGGCAAAGCAGAGCAATAAGCACAAACAGGGACAGGTGAGCCATGGGGGCCAGGGGACCAGTGAGGGAGGTGGTTTAAAATAGAGTAACCTCTTGAACAAGGGGCAAAATTAACTTGCAGAAGAAGCAGAATGAGACCAAGGGAGGCAGAAGAAGGATGGAGAAGGCATGTGAGGAGCATAGTGATGTGGTCCTGATCAGCCTCTTGGCTGAGTAAGAAATGATAGAACTCACGTTTGTATGAATTAAATTAGCTTTGCAATTTAGCTCAGAGAGGAATTCCATGAAGAAGGTCCTAGGAAGATGTATAAGAGCTTAATTTCAAAACCATAATCCAATCCACACCATATACTTGGCTGATGAAGAAACTGAGGCACAGAAAGGAAATCAGTTTAGCCAAGGATCAGAAATTTGAAGCTAAGTACTCCTGCTCAAACCAAACCAAATTAAATTGCACAAAACTTTCAAATCTGCATCTATTTATATGGTCCTTGCCTTGGGGAAAAGCATAATCATTGCCTATTCATTTAATCTTGAAATCCAAGTATTGTTCTTAACCTCTTCTTTCTCAGCCTCTAATCCACCTAGTCTCCAAACCTTGTAGATTTTACTCTTTCCTCTCACAAAACATCCTTTCTGTACATACTTTTTCCACTACCTTAAGCAAGGCTTTTACATCTCTTGTCTGGCCTCAGTCCTTCCAGTCAATTCCTAACATTCCTGATCTAATGACCTGATTGTGTTTCTCCTCCTTACTCAAATACCTCAAAGGCTTCTTCACTACCTGCAGAATGACGTACAAGTGCATTAATGGTCCACCTACTATCTAGATACTTAAGAGTCTATCTTCTTTCATTCTATGCTCTGAATCTTGAATTTTTGCAATTCCTCAAATGTATTGCTCATTTCCCCCATTTTCCATTTGCTTGGTAATATTCATCTTTGGTATAACACCCTTGTCAATCCCAGGACCAACACAACATATGCCATCAAAATGCCATTCATTTGATGTGCAGTGTGAACACACCTCTAGAGGTGTGCACATGTCCTTCATTGGACTCTCAGAGAAGCCCATGCATTTTCTAATTTAGCTTTCCACTTTCTTTAATACAATGATCTGTTGGCTTGTTGGATCATCCCAACAAAGCTCTTGGATGAGGCAATAAGGAAAAGTATTTTAAAACATTGCCTCTGGATTAGAGGTTCAAAAATTTAATCATATACTTTATAGCAGTGCAAGTTTGGAAAAGTTACTTATTTTATCTAAAATTTGTTGTTCTTAACTACAGAATGGGGATAACAACATCTACTTCATGACATAGTCTGTATTATTCTATGTTTAATAAGTCATATATATCATTTAAGTTTTTACTATTGTATAATTACTAAGCTATATTTTACATAATTTTAGCATGGTATCTGGAAGTTTATAAATCTTCAATAAATTCTTGTTTTTGCTATGGAGGGTAGAACTGTGTTATATTACAACTCCAATTTCTTCAGCCATGCAGCAGCTCACAGTAAATATTTGTTGAAGCAATTGACAAGTACGCAAGTTGGGACTATTGATTAACCTGTGGATATTAGAATGCCCTAACTAGGCACATTTTCTACTAATCGGATGCAGACATTTACTGGAAGAAAATATCAGTATTATATCTTCCAGTAGAAAAGAAATAGCTTCCTCAACTGGAATAACATGATAATTTGTCGTGTAATTGCCCCCTGCAATTTGGAGGAACACATGTTTCTTATAATTAACAGGCATTTATTTTTAGGGACATCAGTGGAGCAACAAGCAGAACAATGCCTCCATCTCCTTCATACTACACCCTCAGAAGCCACTAGAACTCCTAGGGCTTAGCAGTGCTCATTCCCCGGGTGAATAGGTCTATAATTTGTCATTTACCTTAGCTTTCAGAGTCAGTAAGGATCTGAAAAAAAAAAAATAAATAAATAAATAAATAAAAGCTCTTTTCTCCAGTTGAATTCAGCATTTAAGGCATGCCTATCACAAAGTAGGCAAAACTTAAGCTTTATTGAGAAATCTGTTGCTAAGACACAGTCTTCATTTGTTTGCATACTTTTCTTTAGAATGTTGGGTGTTTATTCAGAAAGAGAAACTGAGGTATAAGAAATAAAGGTTGGTGGAAAGTTCATGATGGTAGAGGATTAAACCTCAAACTATTGTATTGGGTTTGAAAGGATGGTCCTGGGACCAGGGCTATCAGCATCACCTGGGAACTTGTTAGAAATGCAGATTCCTGGGCTAGACTCAGACTTACTTGAATCACAGAACTGCTAGAGTATTGCTCAGATCAGTGATCTGCTTTGACAATACTTCCAGGCTCTCTGATGCCTGTTAATATTTGTGACCCATTGCTCTGGAGTCTAGACTAGAACGTTATCAAAGCCTGATTAATCAATGGAAATGGCAAAAGAGGAGACTAGTTTTCCTTTCCTGAAAAATCCTGAGATAACCTCACCTCAGGCAGATGCCTTGATAGAGAATGTTTCTTTTAAGGCCTTTTACGCCTACCCCACTTTTCTCCTGAGTTAATAACTAGTTAATAGTTAATAACTTCATTTATACTATAAGGACTTTGTAACAATATACTACCACTTTATATTTGGTGCTATTTCTTTTAATACATTTATTTTTACATAGTCTATTACCATTCTCTACACTGTTGCCACTTTGCTTTAGACCATCTATTATGTTTTAAAGAAATTAAAACCAAGAAAAAAGGGAAACTATTTTGCCTTCATGTGTTTTATTTCTTAGTGCTTTTCCATTGCATTGATTCAAAGAGACTGTGACGTTTTGAAATCAAAATGATCTTTGGGCCCTCAAACTTCCACATCAGGAATCAGAAAAGGTTGATGCTTTAATGCTTGAACTCAAAATGGGCTATATTCTTCTGTAACTTTTTCATTTGTAGCCAAGAAAGAAAATGGAAAACTAAGCAGATCTCAAGGGCAGAGTAAAGATCTATAGAGAAAAAGATACTGGTGAGCTCCTGATGGGAACAGAATCAGCTCTTAACTAGCTAGCCCTGCCTGCAGATCTAAGCACCTCCCAAGTCTGCCCGGCAGCACTGCAGATTTGTTATGAACAATGAACTGCCCTCTTCTCCAATTTATTCCTTCCAAATGTGAGTGTTTACTGGGGATCTTGTTTCAGTATTCCACCATGTATGTAGGTATTTGGAAAGCACACGGTTTGCATTCATTATTTTGGGATCAGGAGACTTTATGTTTGGAATATAGGGACTGAAATGACTGCAAGTCAGATACTGTGATATGAAGAAATATTCAGTGTCTCTTCTTTGGGGAGGAAGTGAGAAAGTTTTGTCTATAGGATGGAGGGAAGCATACATAGTTAGGCTAAAGAAAAGATGATCATACCACTTAGATTTGTTTGCTTAACAAACCACCCTAGAACTCAGTGGCTGAAACAAAATCTATGCATTATTTCTAACGATAAGTGAGAATCATCCAGGTAAACTTGATAATTTCCCTGGTCTGAGCTAGGCTCACCTAGGCTGACTGAGGCTGGATCCTCCAAGAGGGATTCATTTCCTAGTCTGTTTGACTTGATATCAGCAAGGGAAATGGGAATGATGGAAGTAGGCCTTTCATCCTCCAGCAGGCTAGCCAGGGCTTGCTCACATGGCACTTTTGCAAGGTTTCCAGGAACATCAGGACAGCTCGCCCAAGTGCAAGTGCTTTATAATCTTCTGCTTGCATCATTCTTACTTACCAAAAGGTGCCATATAACTCCTGTGGTAAGGGAGCACAGTCCATGGCCAAGGTTCATGCATGCAGAGATGGGAAGAGTTTGGGGTCATCTTTTAAATTTTATTATTTTTCTGACTGTATTGGAGGAAACTCTTTCCCCACCCTGTTGATGATAAGATTGGTGTTGAGACGAGAGTGACTGAAACTGATGGATTGTGAGCAGATATTGTGTTCACTAAAAGCTTTAACGACCATTGCATGATTCTGACTTTGACATTTTCGTTCACTCTGCCACAAAAATATCATGTCCCAAATTAGGGCTTTTCCTTTAGCTTATATCCTAGAATGAAGTCATGCAGACCAGTGTCACAGCTGATCTGTAACATGAATAAAAAATAACCCTTTGTTTGGAAAGCCATTGAGTCTTAGTGGTCATTCTGCACTCCATCAGAACCTAGAGAAAAACGATAGTGATTTATTAACTTCTCTTTGTGTATATTTAACCCATTACTTTAAAATGGATCTCTCTTATTGACTTTCTAAATTATTTAACACTCTCATATATATTTTAAGATACCCTTGCTCCTGTTTTCTCTTCCAGCTCTGACCCTGTCTCTTTCCAGTCACAGGGAAATTTCTCAAAAACAATATTCATGACTTCCATTTCGTCACATTCCTAAAACCCCTGCAATCTACATTCTTCCCCAATAACTCCAGTGTAACCCTTGCTAAAGTCACCCAGGATCCCCACATGGCTCTTCTGCTGGCTAAACAGTAACCATCTGAGCAGGGTGACATCGGAACATTTAAGAAACCAAAGAACCTGATCTGGATATTTTTTTTTTCTCCTTTGGCTGCTGTAGGTCTTCTGTGATTTCCATGGTCATTCCCAAAAGAAGAATGTGTTCCTCTATGGTTGCAGTGTCAAGGAGACCCTGTGGCAAGCAGGCTGCACCGTGGGTGCATCTGCTCTCTTGGAGGATGTCAACTACAGGGTAAGTCATTGGGGGAAAATGACACCACATACTTGGTGACCAGTCTTACCTTTGCAACCTTTGTACCACCCATTTTTTGGTTTCCAAACAATCATTTTGATTTCTTTAATTTTGGGGTAGTAATACAAACAGGTGAGAAGCTTGTGTTGAATGATGACTTACTATTTGGTTGCTTTGCCTCTGTGTTCTGTATGATATGATGTGGAATAAAGGTCATGAGAATTGGAGACAGGCAGCTTAATTTTAATACCTGACTTTACAATTATTAACTGTGTGACTATGAGTCATTCATGTTACCTCTCTGAATCACCATTCTGTCATCCATAAAATGAATAATAAAACTGCTACCTCTGTTACGTAGATTAGGGAAGGAACACAATGATATTGAATACAAAAAACCTTAAATAAGTATGAAGGGATAAATAAATTAAAGAACACAAAACATCGACATCTCTCTGTATGAGCATTCTATATTAAGCAGAGCAGTACTCCATTGAAGCTAATTCTTTTTTATCTCGTACTAGTGTTTAGACTCCACTGTTAACCCTGAACCAAATAGGAAGTTAAGGAGGAACAAAGAAGGGAGGACTTTTTCTTATCAGGGTAAAGACAATAAGCTATTACTAACTGAGCAAAATAAAAACTGGCCTTTGTTTCAAATTTATTTAGAAAAGGAGGAAAATTAGGATGGTACTTAATGCTTCTAAATCTGTTGTTTTAAATGTTGTGATTTACTGTATATGAAACAACTTCATCCTCAAAATTATTAGCTATCTTAAAAATAGTAAAAATCACCAAATATTCTTCACCTGGAAATACTTCCCCTGTGCCTTGGATTTCTTCTGCCCTTCTTTACCCATGTGCATCAGAAATAGGCTGCTGCTGATTGGTACAGTTATTGGCTGTTATTGAAGAATCAACAGCTTATCCTCAATGGCCTCTTTGGTCTAAGACTCAACCAGAGTGACAGTGATGTAGAACAGGAAGCTCAACTACTTAATCTTACCTAGGAAACTGGTTTAGAAGATTGAAATATTTATTTTGGCAGCTCATGTCAACCTGTACGAAATTTTCTCTTATGCTTAATTTTCCTTGAACAGCAACAACAACAAGAACAATAACAACAACAAAACCCCTAACATTGTTGAATCTGAAATATAGTCAGTGTGTCCCTTACCACTCCTTTTCCAAGAGAAGGTAACAGTATTGATGGATAAGCACCTATACCCTGTCAGTGATTTGAAGAAGTAGAAACTTAAGAAATCCCCTGTACAAAGCTGACATTGAATGGGGCAGAGGCTAGGCCTAATTGTCAATTACAGTATGTGTTCTTAGCTTCTGTGTTTCAATTTTAGTAAATGGATCATGCTACTTAATTAACAAACTTTTAGAACACTTTGAGGCCTAGCATAGTGTCTGATAAGATGTGGCATAACATGACAGGTAGATATTCTATAGCCTCTGCCCTTGAGAATGAACACAGTAGTGTTTAATAGCAATGCTATTCAAAAGACTTATCCTGCTGATCATGGTGGCACATGCCTGTAATCTCAGCAACTGAGGAGACTGAGTCAGGAGGATTGGAAATTGGAGGCTAGCCAGGGCAACTTTGTGAGATCCTGTCTCAAAATAAAATGTAAAAAGGGGTGGGGATGTAGCTCAGTTTTAAACACCCCTGAGTTCCATGTTCCATTCCAAGTATGAAAAGTAGAAAGGAAGGAAGGAAAGAAGGAAGGAAGGGAGGGAGGAGGGAGGGAGGGAGGGAGAAAGAACAGGAAAGAAAGAAAGAAAGAAAGAAAAAGAAAGAAAGAAAGAAAGAAATCCATCTGAACACTAATATGATTCATTATTTGGGGTGTGACAGTTGCCTAGTCTCAGTTTTCTCCCTTGTCAAATGAGAGGTTCAAAGTTTCAAAGTAGTTTATTAAATCAATTTCATTGATGCTCTAGCGTTGTTTGAAGTTGATTCATGAGATATGAGATATGTGGAGGAAGCCAAGTGGGTAAGGTTTTGGCCTCCTTCCTTACTTTCACCTAAACTGTCCTGTTGTTAGGGTCCTACATAATATGTAGCTCCTTCCATCAATGATATTCTAAACCTAGGGCACAGTGGTCTATGAATAATGACCTTGATCATGGTAATTTGCCTAAAAAGTGTTTTTGTATGTTTGTCTCTTTGCAAATGGATCTTTTCAGAATCACAAGGACTCACTCATTTTATTGATAAGGAAGCTGAGACCCAGAATATACTACAGTAATGATACTTGCCAGGAATCAATAGCCTTAAAGGATTTCTATATTTACATCTAAAACGCAACATTTCTAAACATGTTTCTCATCCTTTAACCATTAGTATTGGAGAGACAATTATATACTGTAATTGTCTACAGCACTTATTCAATTTTATTAATCACCTTAATAGAATCACTTCTAGCTACGTTGGTATAAGTAGGTCAGCAAATGATGTCTACAAAACAAACATATAGAACATGTGACAAATTTGCCAAAACCAACCATTTTAAGACTCTGGAAGTTGACCAAATGTTGAAGACAAATTGAGAAACATTTATTCTTGAAAAAAATAGTATAAGAACAGCAGGAGTCTATGACTTTCCTGATTGGAGATGCTCCTGACCCTCTTCATTTAGACATAAAAATAGTTTTAGCAGCACAAAGATGGACACACACACACAGAACCAGAAATTCAATGGGGAGATTTTTAAGCAAGAGAGCCATAGAAAGACTAAAGTAACATCTCTGTATATTTCTGTATTGTAAGAAAATATGTATCTATGAAGGGGAGACCCAAGAGAGCACAGTAAATACAAAATCCAAAGAGACTTGAGAACTGGCCACAACTTTTAATTCTCCCAAACTAAATATAATTGAGTCACAAAAAAGGGAAATTTATGGGCTCAAGGTGTTTGAACTCAACTTCTGTTCAAATTATTGACTAACCACTAGGCTAAGCAGACATAGATTACAAGATAAAATGTTTAAATATTTAAAAAAGCATGCGGAAACATTAGTTACATACATTGCAGAAGAGGAAAAGGACAAAGCTTCTGAAGATTAATTCAAGAAAGTGCAAAAATTCTAAATTAACATTTAGAAAAAGAAAACAGAGTCCAGAGGGTGCTATTAAATATAATAGCTAATGTCCCATTTTCAACCGAAAGTCACAAGGCTGATAAAGAATGAAGAATGTGTGATTTACACTCAGGAAACAGTGATGTTGGAAATTGACTGGTATGGGCCATGATGTTGGATTAGTCAGAAAATAATTTCAATACAATAGTTAAAATATATTCAAATAATTAAAGGAAACTCATGTTCCAAGTTATTAGTAAAATATGATGACAGTGTTTCAACATATAAGGAACTTTGATAGAGAATAAGAAACAAAAAGGGAAAGAAATTTCTATAATCAACATGAAAAATTTCCTAGATAGAATTATTAGCAGATTTGAGATACCAGGATAATGAATCAGTAAATGTGATGGTCTGTCCAAAATTATTCAACCCAAAGAACAGAACAAAAAAGATTAAATAGAAGGAAGGAGTCTTACAAACATGTAAGAAAACATTAAACACAGCAGTCAACATGCAATAGGAAACAGAAAAAGAGTGACTGACATACCTTGAAAAATGTTTGAGGAAATAATGGCTAAAGAAGAGGGTGACATTGGAGAAGCAGAAACAAAAAACAAAAACAAAAAAAATCCCATATGATATACACATTAAAAAAGTGGCAAAATTGTGGGTATAAATTCAGAAATATAAAAAATGACAGTAAATATGAATGGCTAAAACATTTAATTCAAAAGGCAGAGGCTTGAAGAAATTAAAAATTAAAATTAAGTTTTCCGTGCTGTCTATGAAAGACATGCTTTTGATTCATAACACAAAAAAAGTTGAAAATAAAGGATGGGAAATACATATAAACTATAATCATAACAAATATGAAGTAGTTACATTGATATAAGACACAACAGAATTGAAAGGAAGAAATATTACTATGGATTAGAGATGCAATTCATAATGCTGAAAGGAGTAGTTCGTCAGAATGACATGATAATTATCAAAGTATGTGTACATATCACCCCCAAATACACAAAGGAAAAGTAGAGTTGAAAGGCTATATTAAAAATTCAGTGAAAATGACTACTACTTTAATTTCAGTCTCTCAGTAAGTGATAGACTGACTAAACAGGAAATTAGTAATTCTAGAGAATACTTGACCTAACTCATACATCTGTACTTCTCAAAAAAAAAGAATACATATGCTTTTTGAATTCACATCAAAAACTCTGCAAGACAGACCCTATGATAGGCTACAAGACAAATATCCATACATCTTTAAAACATGAAACCCATACAAAATATATTCACCAGCCACAACATAATTAAATTATAAATCAACTTTTGTAGGAAATCTGGGATATCACTGGATATATGGAAATTAAACAGCCTACTTTAAATCAAACCATGGGTCAGAGAGGAAATCTGTAGGAAAATTAGAAAGTGCCTTGAACTGACTAATAGTAAAAACAATATATCAAAGTTTTAGCATGCATCTAAAATTTTACAAAGAGTGAAATTTGTAGTTTTGAATGCTTATATTACAAAGATAGAAAGATCTAAAATCTGTAATCTAAGTTTCCACATTTGAATTAAGAAAAAGAGGAGCAATTAAAATCCCAGGTAAGCATAAGAAAGATAAAAAAAGTATGAGGCTGAGGCAGGAGGATCGCGAGTTCAAAGTCAGCCTCAGCAACTTAGTGAGGCCCTAAGCAACTCAGTGAGACCCTGTCTCTAAATAAAATACAAAATAGGGCTGGGGATGTGACTCAGTGGCCGAGTGCCCCTGAGTTCAATCCCTGGTTCCAAAAAAAAAAGAAAGAAAGAAAGAAAGAAAGAAAGATAAAAAAGTAAAGGCCAAAATTTAAATGAATTAAAGAAAAACAATGCAAACAATAGGAAATCCATATTTATAGTTTTACTCTTTTAAATGGTCAACAAAATGTTAACCCTTCAGCCACACTGATTAAGGAAAGAAAGACAATACAAACTACAAAATGAAGAATGAAAGAAAGGATATCATACAGAATATACAACATAGAAAAGGATTTTATTAACAAATATATGCCAACAAGTAACATTTAATACTGCCCCATCATTTTTGCTTGCAGTCTTTGGAGCCAATATGCCTTATTAAATTTATTTATTTATTTATTTATTTATTTATTTATTGTTTTTAATTTTTACAGACTTCATTTGATTTATTTTACACAACTAGGGTACAACTTTTCATTTCTATGGCTGTGCACGATTTAGATTCATACCATTCATGTAATCATACATGTACATAGGTAATGATGTCTGCCTCATTCCACCATTTTTCATATCCTTGCCCCCTCCCCTTCTCATTTCCCTCTATGTAATCTAAAAGTTCCTCCATTCTTCTCTCACCCCCACCCCCCAACCCAATTATATATCATCATCCACTTACCAGAGAAAATATTTGGCCTTTGGTTTTTTTGGGTTTGGCTTATTTCACTTAGCATGATATTCTCCAATTCCATCCATTCATCTGCACATGCATAATATTATTATTCTTTATGGCTGAATAATATTCCGTTGGGCATATATACCACAGTTTCTTTATCCATTCATCTGTTGAAGGGCATCTAGGTTGGTTCCACAGTTTAACTATTGTGAATTGAGCTGCTATAAACATAGATGTAGCTGCATTACTGTAGTATGTTAATTTTAAGTCCTTTGGGTATAAGCCAAGGAATGGGATAACTGGGTCAAAAGGTGAGTACATTCCAAGTTTACTGAGGAATCTCCACACTGCTTTCCAGAGTGGCTGTGCCAGTTTGCAACTCCACCAGATTCAATGCAATTCCTTTTAAAATTCCAATGGCATTTCTCATAGAAATAGAGAAGGCCATCATGAAATTCATCTGGAAGAATAAGAGAACTTGAATAGCCAAAACTATTCTGAGCAGAAAGAGTGACACAGGAAGTATCAAATATCAGACCTTAAACTACTATAGAGCAATAGTAACAAAAATGGCATAGTACTGGCACCAAAATAGGCAGGTAGACCAATGGTACAGAATAGAAGACACAGAGATAAACCCACAAAAATACAGTTATCACATACTAGACAAAGGAGCCAAGACCGTACAATGGTGAAAAGATAGGCTGTTCAACAAATGGTGCTGGGAAAACTGGAAATCCATATGTAGTAAAATGAAATTAAACCTCAAACAAAACTCAACTCAAAATGGATCAAGGACTTAGGAAGTAGACCAGAGACCCTGCACCAAATAGAAGAAAAAGTAGGCCCAAATCTTCATCATGTGGGCTTAGAATCAGACTTCCTTAACAAGACTCCCAAAGCACAAGAAATCAAAGCAAGAATCAATAAATGGGATGGATTCAAACTAAAAAGCTTTTTCTCAGCAAAGAATACAATCAATAATGTGAAAAGGGAACCTACAGAGTGGGAGAAAATCTTTTCCACACACACTTCAAATAGAGCGCTAATCTCTAAAATTTATGAAGAACTTACAAAACTTTACACCAAAAATACAAGAACCCAATCAATAAATGGGCCAAGGAACTGGACGGACACTTTACAGAAGAAGATGTACAGGCAATTAATAAATGTATGAAAAAGTGTTCAACATCTCTAGTAATTAGAGAAATGTAAATTTAAAAAACTCTAAGATTCCATCTTACTCCAATTAGAATGGCTATTATCAAGAACACCAACAATAATAGATGCTGGTGTGGCTGTGGGGGAAAAGGTAAATTCTTTAGATGATAAACTACCAAAACTGACTCAAGAAGACAGAAAATCTGTGAAGCTATTTTAAGTAAATAAATTGAATTAGTAATTAAAAACCTGCCCACAAATAAAAGCCTAGGCTCAAATAGCATAGTTAGCAAATTTTACCAAACTCTTAAGAAATAATTTTTAATTAAAAAAATTCTTTCAGAAAATAGAAGAGAAACACTTGCCAACTGATTTCATGAGGGCTCTGCTACCCTAATACCAAAACCAGAAAAAAACATCATAAGGAAAGAAGCCTACATCACACTATGCTTTACAAATACCTATGCAAAAGTTCTCTACAAAATATTAAAAATCAAATCCAGCAGCAGGTACAATTTATTCTTCATTGTGACACAGTGAATTTTATCTCTCCAATGCAAATTAGTATAACATTAAAAGTCAAGTACTCTTGTACTCCTTGTAGATAAATAAATAGCAAAAACCTACATCATCATCTCAATATATGCAGAAAAAGCAACTGACATAACTAAACATTCATTCAAAATAAAATCTCATAAATAACTAGGAATAGAAGGGAATTTTTCAACCTGAAACTGTGCATCTGAAAAACAGAGTGATAGCTATCATCACACTTTTTCATTTTTTTAATTTGTTCTAATTATTTATACATGACAGTTGAATGCATTTTGACACATTATACAGGAATGGAGCACAACTTCTCCTTCCTCTGGCTGAATGTGGTATCATCACATTTAATGGTAAAAGCCTGGATCTTTTCTCCATAAAATCAAGATTGTTTGCTCCCACTACTTCTCTTCAGCATTGGACTAGAAATTCTTTACAATACAATAAGGCAAGCAAAATAGGAAAGAATCATGTTAGAAAAAGAAACAGAACAGAAAATAGAGTATTTTTATGTAGGAAAGTGTAAGGAGCCTACAAAATAAACTACTGAAACTAGGGAACAAGTTTATCAAGGAAACAAGATACATGATTGATGTAAAAATTGGTATTACAGTACCAATATACAAGCAATGAATGATCCAGGAAGGACGTTAAGAAAAAAACCCTACGTGTTAGTTATTGTATCAAAAATACTAAGACAATTAGAAATATTTTTAATAAAGAAAAGTAAATTATATCTGAGAACTGCAAAACACTGTTGAGAAGAATTGGAGACCTAAATAAATAGAGAGCAATACCAAATTAATGGATCAGGAAAGTCAATATTCTTAAGATGGCTGTTTTTCCAAAAATCTTCTATAGATTCAGTACATTTCCTATCAAAATCTTGGCAGGATTTTTGTTGATATTGATAAGTTAATCTTAAAATTTATATGGAAATGCAAAGGAACTGGAATAGCTAAAGCAATTTTGATTTAGAAGAATGAGGTTGAGGATTTATTTTATATTTCATAACTTAATGAAAAGCCATAGTAATCAAAAAACTGTAGTACTGGCATGAAGAGAGACATATAGATCAATGGAACCGAAGAGACAAGGCTAAAACACTCACACATTTGTAGTCAACTGGTCTTTAACACAGATGCCAAGGCAATTTAATGGGAGAAAGATAGTTTACCCAATAGATAGTGGTGGAACAATTGGTTAGCCACATGGAAAAATAGAAATTTAGTCATTGCCTCACATCATATACAAAATTTAAGTTAAAGTGGATCATAGACCTAAATGTATGAACCAAGTCACAAAACTTAAAGAATACAACCTACTAGAAAATCTTTGTATTTTTGTGTTCTCTGATCAAATCTAGCTTAAATAAAATACCCAAAGTACAATATACAGAAGAAAAAGTAGGTAAATTGGGCTTTATTTAATTTAAAGTATTTTGATTTCAAAAGACACTGTAAAGAAAATGGATATACAGACTCAATTCTGGGAAAGTATTTGCACATCATTCATGTGATAAAAAGACTTGTATCTAGAATATATGAAGAATGTTTTTTGCAAGTCAATAGAAAGATCTATTTTAAAAAATGGCCAAGGTGTGATTGGAAAATTAATCTGTTAATGTATAATTGGTGAATATGAATGATATACATTATTATTCATTAGGTGATTACAAATTAAAACCATAACAAGATAGCACTATACTATCACTAGAACGATCAGTAAAAAGACAGGAACTACCAAGTGTCAGAGACAGAGAAAATGTAAAATGGCCACTTTGGAAACCACTTTTTAAAATTTCTTAAAATTTATATATATTTTTAAACTACCACCCAACAATCCCATGCCTATGTATTTGTCCAAGAGAAATGAACACATATAACCAAAGTCTTGTACCTGAATGCTCATAGCAACTTTATACATAACATCCTCAAACATAAAACAAGCCACACACACCCACCAACTGTGAACGGATAAAGCACAATATATTCATGCAACTGAATTAAAGAGTTTCAAACTACTGACACATGCAACAAAAAAATGAACTTCAAAAACACCTACAAAGTAAAAGTAGTCAGAAATAAAACAACAGTATAATTCAATTTATGTAAAATTTTTGGAAGAAGCAAAACCATGGTCAGAAAGCAGCTCAGAGATTGAGTAGGGCAGGTATTACTGCAAATGAGCATGAAAAAAAAAAAAAAACCCTTAGAGCCATATAGGTGTGCTAAATAAGGACCTGAGTAGACACTTCACAGAAGATATGCAATTGATCAACAAATATATGAAAAGAGGTTCAGCATCTCTAGTAATTCAAGAAATGCAAATCAAAACTATTCTAAGATTTTATCTCACTCTAATTAGAATGACTATTATTAAAAACACAGGCAACAATAGGTGTTTGCGAGGATGTGGGGAAAAAGGTACCCTCATATATAGCTGGAGGAATTGCAAATTGGTGCAGCCGTTTTGGAGAGCAGTGTGGAGATTCCTTAGAAAACTTGGAATGGAACCACCATTTGACCCAGCTATCCCACTCCTTGGCCTATACCCAAAGGACTTAAAATCAGCATACAACAGTGAGGCAGCCACATCAATGTTTATAGCAGCTCAATTCACAATAGCTAGATTGTGAAACCAACCTAGACGCCCTTCAGTAGATGAACTGATAAAGAAACTGTGGTATATATACAAAATGGAATATTTACTCAGTCATAAAGAAGAAGAAAATCATGGCATCTGCAGGTAAATGAATGGAGTTGGAGAATATCATGCTAAGTGAGATAAGGCAATCCCAAAACACCAAAAGCCAAATGTATTCTCTGAAAAGGGGATGCAGATACATAACAGGGGGCATAGGAGATAAGGGAAGAATGGAGGAACTTTGGATTATGTAGAGGGAAATGAGGGGAGGGGTCAGGGGTTAGGGAAAATGGTCTAATGAGACCAATGTTATTACCCTATGTTTACCCTATGTACATGTATGATGATGTGTGATCACACGAATGGTGTGACTCTACATAATGTACAACCAGAGAAATGAAAAGTTGTACTCCACTTGTGTATAACGAATCAAAATGCATTCTGCTGTCATGTATAACTAAAGAACAAACAATAAAAAAACAGAACCTGATGCAAAAAAAGAAAATGGAAAGAAAAGTGTGCTAAAGCTGAACTGTAGGGATAGTTGCAAAATATTTGCTAAAAATCATTGGATGGTTTACCTACTATAATAAAAGTCTGATGTATATTTCAAACCGAAACATCTACTGATCACATGCCAGTTTCCAGGCACTGTGCTAGGTGTTGTGTAACAAAGTTGAGTGAAGCATGGGTTTCTACTTTTGAAAAGTATTAGTTGTGGAGAGGGGAAGACTAATCAGGAATGTAAAATATAGAGTAAGTGTAAAAGCAGAGATATTCTGAGATAACATGGAAAGGACCCATTAACTCTTAGTTGGTGCAGGGTGGAGAAAAACCATCAATCTTGACTGACTTTAAGAGACATATTTTTGAGGGGTAAATATGATGAAATAAAATGTTTAAATAAATGTTGGTTGATTTAATAAGTACTTTTACTAACATCCCATTTCATACATCAAGGAACAGCATCACAGCGATGAAGTCAGGTGTCCCAGGTCATATAGTTAGTAGGAACACAGGATCACACTTTTAGAATCCTGTTTAGTCAGCTTTCTCACTGCTGTGACTTAAAGACCTGACCAGAACAATTGTAGAGGAAGAAAAGTTTATCTGAGAGCTCACAGTTTCAGAAGTCTCAGTCCATAGATGGCCAGCTCTATTTCTAGGGGCTTGAGGTGAGGCTGAATATCATGGCAGAAGACTGGCAGAGGGAAGCAGCTTACATGATGGTTAGGAAGCACAGAGAGACTCCACTTACCACATACAAAATATATACCCCAAAGGCATGCTCCCAGTGCCCCACCTTCTCCAATCATACCCTATCTACCTTCAGCTACCTCACAGTTAATCTCATCGTGGGATTAATACACTGATTGGGTTAAGGCTTTAATAATCCAATCATCTCACTGCTAAACCTTCTTGCATTGTATTGCACATGAGCTTTGGGGGAACACTGTACAACCAAACTACAACAGAATCTGACCTCAGAGAGCTTGTATTTGTGTGCCATCTTGGTGAGAAGAGAATAATGAGTCAAATGATTGTAATTTGGAATTAAAGAGATGTTAAAAGCAAGAATATATATTCTCATTTGGAGCTTGGAAAACAATGGCATATCTGAGTTAATAAGAAATCTATACAATGGAAAGAGAGGCTTTAAATGTTTCCTAATTTTGTAAGGGTGGATATTTGGGCAGCATTACTTTTCTCTCTTTCAAACTCCACTCATCAGCAAACTGCACTTTAAAAAGTACAATACTAATTACACAGTGTTCTAAGTGCTGTACTATTTCACCTTTGCCACATGCTTAATCCAGAAAAGAGAAGACATTTGAGTTTTATAAGCTGATCATGGGGAGCTGGCATCTTCCTGGTAGAGAAGAGGGTTCTTCCCTGGATATGAGCTCTGAGCTAGGTGCTAGCTTCTAAGTTCTGTTTGAGAGAATTCCATCTTCTTTGAATTTTGGAAACCAGGTAACATCAGGAAAGACTTGGCAGAAAATCAAATGAATTAAAATGTAGCTTGGAAAAATAAGCTATAGGTTGTGCTTCTAAAATATGTCTTGAAATAAAAATTATTGAATGCACCCCCATTGGTTAAGGTTGCATCTGACTGTAATGCTCCTAGAGAAATGGGATTTGATAGCTACAAAGAAATGGAAGACCCATCCTGAGGGCAACGTCTGTACCAGTTCTAAATCCCTGTCAGGTCTGTATTGAGACTATGCCAAATGTCAGCTCCTATGCCATGCCCTTTATTGACATTATCTCATTTATTCCTACTTGTACATGGGGTAACTGGAATTTTCTTAGCCCTGTTCTATGTGGCTCTTCCCTGCCTTCTTTTAAGTGCTGTACTACGACGCCTGATATTTAGTGTCTAACCAGGGTTCTGGATTGCAGTAGCATCTTCCTGCTCTTGATTAGAGTCTTCAATGTACTTTCCAAGCTCTACTTTTAGAAAATGAGAAAAAGCCAGAAAAGAAGGAGGCTTTTCATAGGACACTTTTATAGTAATGATAAATAATATTGTAATACATTGGATGCTTATAATACACTGGACATATTACATCTTATTTAAACTTGTTTACAGCCCTTTGGGATGTAATACCACTGAAGAAGAATTCATCTGTTTCCTAGTCATTAATCAAACAAAACAACCTCTGATGTAGAATAGTTGTCTTTGCTTTCCTCCCTCTCATAGATTTACATATGTGAACCCAAAGAATAATGAGATGATAGAATGAAAATTTAATATAAATGCCACAGTTTGGGAGTGTATTATTTAATGAATGGATAAACTGTTGTTTGGAAATGTCAGAGGGATACTCAAAATCTTCCTGCTAACGTGGCTATCTTACTCTAATGAAAGGTTTATAACTATTTAAGCTCCCCAAGATATATGCAATTAATTTAAAAATATGGTTATTTGTACAGAGGATGTATTAGCTAGCAAAAATAGGTTTACTTAATGTCAGACATCAAACCACAGATCCAGGAAGCTCACTGAACACAAGCAGGACAAATGTTGAAAGTCCTACACTTAGGCATAATGTTTTCAAATTATAGAAAATAAAAAAAAATAGAAAAACATACTAAAGGAAGCCAGAAGAGGAAAAATACCTAATTCTAGAGAAAAAAAATGAGAATTAAGTTGAACCTTCTCAGAAACTTTGCAAACAAGAAGAGAGTACAGTACAACATTTAAAATGTTGAGAGAAAAACCCACCAACCTAGATTTCTGTACCCTGTGAAATTATTCTTCAAAAGTGATGAAGAAATAAGGACTCTCTCAAATAAAGAAACACTCTTGGAATTTGTAGCCTACCTTGAAAGAAGTGTTAAGAGAAGATCTTTGGAGAGAAGGAAAATAATATAGGTCAGAAACCACCCTACAATTTAAAAGAGGGGTATTGAAGAAGGAATAAGAGACAGTAAAATAAAAACTTCTATTTTTTCTTATTCTTACTTGATCTAACAGCAGTTTGTTCAAAATAATAATAGAAATTATGTATTTGATTGTCTATGCATACACACATATTCTTATAGATAAGAAATGAAATGCTTTCTGAATGAAAACAAGAATGCAAAAAATAAGAAGGAGAATCAAGACTACTTAGTAATAAACAGGTACTCATACTGCCTACAAAGTGGTACACTTTTATTTGAAAGTGAGCTTGGATAAGTTGCAAATATATATTGCAAACTTTAGGGCAACCAAAAGAAAATGGAAGAAAAGAGCTGATGTGTGAATAAAAGAGAGAAAATTGAATTATATAACTGCTCAATTTAAACTACAAAAAAAAGAGTAGAAAACAAACTCAGAATAAACAAAAACAACAGATAGAAAATAGTAACAAATGTGATAGACACTCATCCAACTGTATCAATAGTCACTTTGAATGCCAATGGTGTAAATGCACAACTGAAAAACGGAAGTTGTAAAAGAGGTCCAAAAAATAAGAACCAACTGCAAGTTGTCTAGAAGAAACCCACTTTAAACATAAAAATACATGTCAATCAAAAGTAAATGGGCAGAGAAAGATAAACAAGCAAAAATAATTATAATTAATTTCAGATACAGCAAACTTCAAAGCAAGGAAAATTATGGATAAAGAAGGGGACTGTAACAATAATAAATCAGGAAGATATAACAATTCTTAGCATGTATGTGCCTAACAATTTCAAAATACATGAGGCAAAGAAATGCAAAGAGAAATAAATTAATCTACTGTTATATTTGTGACTTCAAAATCCCTCTATTGGAAGTAGATGGATCCAGCAGGAAGAAAATCACTAAGGACATATTGACTTTAGCAATACCATCAATCAGTTGGATATATTTGGCAACTGTAGATTCTTTCTTCCAAGAAAAACAGAATACATATTCTCCTGAAACTTATATCGAATATTCACTCAGACAGACCAAATTGTGGGCCAGTAAATACACCTTAAAAGTATAGAAATCATACAATATTTGCTCTTCAACACAATGGAGTTGAACTAGGTATCAGTAGAAATGTAACAGAAATTCTCAAATGTGTGGAAATTAAATAACGCAATTCTAAACAACACATGAAACAGTGGAGAAATCTCAAGGGAAATTATAAAATATTTTGAACTAAATGAAAATGAAAATGCAACTAATCAAAATTTGAGGAATGCAACAAATCTGTGCTTAGAGGGAAATTTGTAACATTGAATGTATATATTAGAAAAGAGGAGGGATTAGGGATTTTCCTCAGTGGCAGAGCACTTGCCTAGCATGCCCAAGGCCCTGCGTTTGGTCCCCAGCCATGGAAAAATAAAAATAAAAAATGAGAAAAAAGAGGAAAACTCTAAAATCAGTCATATGAGCTTATAACTTAGGAAACTAGTAACAATTAAAAAAGAACAAATGAAATTCAAAGTAAATGAAGGGAAAGAGACAAAAATATTAGATCAAAACATTATATATAACTAATTCAATATAAATATAAATCTATTTGTCAAAATATTAGAGCATAAATCAATGAAATTGAAAAATAGGAAATCAAAAGGCAGATCTGTGAAACCAAAAGCTAGTTCTTTGAAAAGTTGATCAGTACTACATTAAATCTGTAGCCAGGTTACCTAGGGAATACAAAAAGAGAGGGCACAAATTACTAATATCAGAAATGAGAAATGAGACATAACTACAGATCCTGTGGACATTAAATGGTTAATAATGCCATCATTCATGGAATACTATGAACAACTTCATACTCACAAATTTGATAACCTAGATTAAATGGACTAATTCCTTGAAAGACACAAACTACCCAAGTTCATACAAAAAGAAATAGATAATTTTAATGACCTTTATATTATAGAAGTGGAATCAATAAATAATAATTAGTAACATTCATAAAAAACACTAGGTCCAAATGTGTTCAGTGGTGGATTTTACAAAATGTTAAAGGAAAAAATTACATGAATCTTCTACAGTCCCTTTCAGAAGGTGGACACTGAGGAAATAGTTTCTAAATCATTATACTATGCTACATCATTCTATTAGATCAACATTAGCCTAATGCTGAAGCCAGACAAAACATTAGTAGAAAAGAAAACAACAGATCAATATCACTCTGAACATTAGATGAAAATTCCAGAAGAAATCAAACCCAACAATATAGTAAAAATAATTATATATACTATACAAGTAGGATTTATCCCAGATATACATAGCTGGATCAGCATTTCAAAATAAATTTATATAATTCCTCTTATCAACAAGCTAAAGAAGAAAAATCAAATGATCATATGCAGAAGCATTTGACATAATCCAAAATCCATGCATAACAGAAATTCTCAATAAATTGGGAATAGACTTCTCTTTCTGAACTTGATAAAGAATATTTATGATAACCTACAGTTAGCATGAATACTTAATGGTAATAAATAAGCACTTTAATCACTTAATCAGGAACAAAGCAAGAATGTTGTACATTGTGCACAACCATAGGAATGAAAAGTTGTACTCCATTTGTGTACAGTGAATCAAAATGAAGTCTGTAAAAATAAAATTAAAATAAAAATCAATAAAAGATTTTTAAAAAGAATATCCTCTCTCACCACTTCTCTTCAGCATCATGTTGGCAGGAATAGCAATGTAATAAGACAAGAAAATGAAATAAAGGCACACTGAATGAAAAAGAAGAAATAAAACCATCTTTATTTCTGGAACTCTGGAATAAATGATTAATAAGTGTACATTGCAGCACACAAGGATAATATACAGAATTTAATTGTTTTCTTGTATAAGAGTAATGACTAAGTAGAATTGGAAATTAAGAAGTCCATACCATTTATATTAGTTACCCCCAAATAAAATAATTAGGTATATGTCTAGCAAAACATGTATTAGAGCTGTATGAGGAAAACTACAAAAGTCTGATGAAGAAAATTAAAGAAAAACTAAATAAACAGAAATATTCATGTTCATGGATAGGAAGACTTGTTTTAGTCAGAGTTATTGTCTCTGTGACCAAAAGACCTGACAAGAGCAATGTAGAGGAGGAAGTTTATTTTGACTCACAGTTTCAGAGTTTCAGTCCATGGTTGACCAGCTTCATATAGCTCTGAACCCAAGATGAAGTGAAGTGAGGCAGAACATTATGGCAGAAAGAAGTGGTAGAGGAAAACAGCTCAGGACATGGCAACTTCTAGAAGATAGGAGGAAATCTAGATGACTGTGGGTTTGACAGTGACGTTTTAGATATGATGTCAACATCTGTAGCATAATTTGTAAAAGAAAGAATTGATAAGTTAAAATTAAGTATTTTCTTGCTCTGTGAAATGTATTCTCAAAAGAATGAAAAGACAAGCCAAAGACTGGAAGAGAAAATATTTCAAAAGTTGTTTGATAAATAACTGTTACCTCAAACAACAGAGTTTATATAAGAACTCAGAGTTTACATTAAAAAAACCTTTCAAACTCAGCATCTAAAAAACAAACAACCTGATTAGAAAATAGACCAAAGATCTTGAAAGATACCTCATAAAAGATTAGATACAGATGGCAAATAAGCATATGAAAAGATGCTCCACACTGTTTATCATCAGGGAAATGCAAATTAAAACAACAACATGGTACCACTACACACCTGTTAGAATGCCCAAATCTGGACCATAAACACCAACTATTGACAAGGATGTGGAGCATCAGGGACTCTCATTCGTTGTTGGTGGGAATATAGAATGGTATGAACTCCTTGGAGGAGTCTGGTTATTATGAATAGAAAAATAAACAGGGGACATCTATCCAATGAAATATTGTTCAGTGCAAAAATGAAATGAGCTATCATGTCATGCAAAGACATGGAGGGAACTTAAGTGGGATTACTAAGTGATGGAAGAAAATATGAAAACTTTATGACACTGGCTATATGACATTCCAGGAAAGACAAAACTATGGAATAGTGAAAGATCAGTAGTTGCCAGGGTCTTCAGAGGAAGAGGAAGGGAAGAAATGAGCAGGTGGAGCACAGAACTGCTTTAAGGATGTGAAAATACTTGGTATGGTACTGTAGTGTTAAGTAAATATCACTCTACATTCAGCCAAGCCCATAAAATGTGCAAGATCAAGAGTGAATCCTAATTTAAACTAAGGACTTGGAGTGATAATGATATGTCAGTGTAGATCCATGTGTTACAAATGCACCATTCTAGTGGTAGATTTTGATAATGAGGGAGGCTATACCCATATGGGTATATGGGATATATATTTCTTATTAGGCTTTTGACACCTTCATCATCCAATTTTTTTTAAAAGCCTGAAGTTTCACTGTTTGTTACCTCAGGTACACGATTTTACATTATGTACTATTTTGTGCATATTTAGTTTAGAACTGAAGTGAGGGAACCCTTCTTGTTAATGTCACTGAAGTTCTGGGACTGCCAAGCTCAGTATTTTTGCTGACCCAAGAACTAAATGTACTATCAACTCTGAGTCATCATCCCCTCTGGGGCAGGTCCAGTGTTGGAAGCCCCAGCTCTGTCAATCAGAGTGACTAGAATCTTCAGATGCCTCCTAACTGGAGATTAAGTGGTCCATAAATAAAGCATTTTTACTCCAAGGTTGGATATATAAACCCAGAAGGGATGGAATTTTAGGAGTTTTATAATTGATCCAGCTTCAGATTTATGGCTTAGAGAATAAGACTAAAAAGTTCATTTTGGCAATTGCATACTCATAGGAAACAAACGAACTTCATAATGCTCCTGCTTGAGAGTCTTCAGTGGCCCCTTTGGACTTCTGAGATTAGTGAACAGTGTTTAGGCTCACCCTGTAGAAACCCTAAGGCTGGATTGAGTTGCTCTATAAATTTTGGGTCCCTGTAACATCTGTGGTTTCCCATAAGCTCCACCCAGTAATATAAGAGGCCAAATATACATGTGCATTAGAGGTCCACAGTGATGCAGAAAAACCAAGTCTAAACGTTATTTTCTTTGGAGTTGGGCAGGTTGGCACCTGGATTCTATTCTAGCCATTTTGTAGTTGTGGGACTTAAGCTCTTTATTCTAACTTTCCTAAGCCTCAGATTCTTCATTTGCAAAATGATAAAATAAGTTGGTATCCATTTCTTAGAATTAATAAAATGATTCACAGTAGCATATATTAAGAATTTGATATATAGAGATGCTTCATAACTGTTGAGAAGCTATTTTTTATAATGAATATTCCTAATCACCTGCAACTCATCATAGTTTGATTTTCTTTTTTAATTGTAGACTCTTCCCAAAATCCTTGATAAACTAGCACCGGCATTCACAATGAGCAGCTGCAGTTTCCTTGTGGAGAAATCCCGAGCCTCCACTGCCCGGATTGTGGTGTGGAGAGAGATGGGAGTGTCCAGAAGCTACACCATGGAGAGTAGCTACTGTGGCTGCAACCAGGGCCCCTATAAGGTATGTGAAACTGCAGCCCCCTCATGCTTTCTGCCTAGCAGCAATACACAGGATTGGGGAGTAATAACAGACCCTCTCATCCCTGCTTTACCATCTGAAAGGGGAAGGAGGCTCCACATAGAGTCTAGCTCTGCTCCTTTGCCTTGAAGAACTGTTCAATGATCACCTTCGTCTGCAGCATCATTGCTGTTGGTCCTGGAAGTTATGTGTACATGCCTTCCAATTTGGTTCCTTAATCAGCTCTTCTCACCAGCAAGCAGCAGGAAGTCTCCTTTTGACCTGCACCCCCAACTTTTACAGAATCTCTGCCTGCTTGGCTTGGTTATATGCATAGAAATCTGTTGTCTTTTGCAAGAAGTGGAATAGTCTCATAAACATCATTGAGGGCATAGGTCATCTATGGATGCTGTCAATATGCTTACGTAATGTGTTTGTTTCCTATTCTAGTTTAAGTTACCAGCTCTCTGTGTTACTCCGCTGTCACCAGGGCACACAGGAATGTGTGTGTAGTGTGGGTCTCCCAGAACGCATAGGTCTGAGACTCATGCACCAGTATCGGGGGAAAGTGCTCTTGTATAAATCATGTTCTTTCTACAGCTATATTAACTGCATGAGCAGCTGGATAGCTGCTATAGCAGGCTGTTCTGGCTGCTCTTCCCACTCCCCCATAGAGAAGCATAAATAAAGGACATTGTGACACTGCCAGGGTAATAGAGTCTTTTAAATTTCTTAGGCAAGCTGACAGACGACTCCTTGGTGACTTCCATTCAACCCCAAGAATACCTGGACCTCACCAGCATTAAAACTCATTGCGTTGGCTTTGATACTCTCCTGGAGCAACCAGGAAGCACTTGGCATCTATGCAATCCAGAGCTTGTAGAAATCTGTTAGCTATCAAAGGCAGTGCAGGGAGTGACAGGCCATGAACATTATCTAACTTCCCACCTGGTTCAAGAGATTTTTTGACACTGGGTTAACTGAACTGCTCATTTTGACCCATGAGGTCTGTCAAATAGTTAGTCCAAATGGTTGCTTCAAGGAATTATTTTGTTACTGGATTAATAAGGTGCTAGACTGCATTAATTTTATTTACTTATATTAATGTGAATGCTGGATAAGAGATGAGATCATTATATGGGTAGCAAAAGACCTCACTCTTCAATATACCAGCAGTGCTGAGAGCTACTTACCTCCATGAACCTATGTTTCAAATACAGATTTTAATGTGGATTCTTCTCTTCCTTATCACACAAGATTTTTGTAAACACATATATGAATTTACTTGGAGGTTATATCTTTAGGAATCTGTTTACTTTATTGGCATAAAAATCTACATGATTACCAAAATTAAAGCATGGAAAATTGTGATCCTATTGCCTTATGGACATAGGTTTGTGCCTCACTAGCTGTATGCCTCTTTGTGGGAAAGGGTTCAACGTTTGCTTAGAAGACATTCCATGCAACCCTTCACAGATTTACTGGATCACTGACTTTCATTGACTTTGTTTCTCCAAGCACCAATTCAGACTAACAACTTCTAGTCACATAAGTGTCAATGCCATTCATGATAAATCAACTGGACATTCAAAGTCATTTGGAGCTGCTTGAAAACTAAAGGGCTCATAGGTCCAGGCCCTCATGGACTCTGCAACGCACATTACAACTGTTAGAAATGAGAAAGAATGAAAGACTTTCACCTGATGGAATGACTTTCACGTATCAACACAGCATTTATCCTGTGAAATTTTCCACATGGCCTTTGCATAGGGTCTCCAGAAGGAAGCATGGAGGGAGAACTGGCTAGAGAAAACTCTACTAGTGCCAAACCTGCTTTGGTTTAATGGTCCCATTCTCTATATGAAACACCTCTCTCAATGGATTGGTTTTCTCTTTCCCTTTGTTTTCTTGTCCTCACGAACATGGTTGAGTAACTTAACAGAATCACAGACAGTGAGCAAGGGCATGGTGAGTAATTTTATATATTGGAGGGCCGACCCCAGGGAAAGGAAGCCAGCCCAGAGTTGGGTGTTTTGGTGATTTTTGTTTGAGGTATATAATAAAGTCTATGAGCTATAAAGTAGTATAGAAATTTCCATCCTGAACATATTGCAAATGACTTTTGTACATTGAGAAGCTGAGTCCCAGTTGGGTCTTGAGGTTATTATTCTAAGGTCATCTTTCCATTTTTTGTTTAGCATTACCATTTATCCAAAAGATGGAGGATACTTAAGTACACCCACGAGGAGCATTCCTTCCTTCCTTCATAAGAATATAAATATTTTTGCAGTTTCTCTGGTTAATGTGGCTTTAAAGTAGTTCCAATCATTTCTCCCCCAGCACACTAAGTACCTGATTTGTTAGTAGTGAAATGAAATATCATTTCTTACAGTGACATTTATGTTGGAACTGCATTAAAGAACATAAGCTATTACCTTCAAATAATTATTATTAATATGATATTTTCTCTTCTATTTTCCAGTCTATAGTTGGCTAATTTGAAAAAAAATTCTCCTGCCTTTATTTCTTTGGAATACAATCTCTGCTGCTAGTCATACACTTAAGATCCATAATTGTATTTCATACAAGTCCCACCCACTGAGAGATTTACTTTATCTCTTAGGGACTGGCCCAAAGATATTGAGGCTGTGGAGGGCAAGGCTAAATGGAATGATGCATCCTTTGGGAGCTCATTTTTCAGAGGCATCTAGTCTATGTGGACAGCTATGTGGTTCATACTGAAAGCTTGTGACCTGGGGTCACATATGTGGTACGTCTGCACATACAAAAGCATGTGACTGGACCCTGTGGACTTCTAGTGGCTTAGGAGGACAATATAAGCACTCCCACCCAAGCAGGATCTGGACCTGCTTCTTGGCCACACCACTGACTTGTGGGACAGCAAGATGGCCTTAGTCAGAGGAAGGACAAAAGATAGGTGACTCATCTGAGGCTCAAAGAGTGAGCCAACTGGTCCTTAAAGTTCCTTATGCAAGCTGCCTCCTTTGTATTGTGGACCCTCCTTGCGTTCTGTCTTCTCCAGCCCCCACAGAGTGATCTTTCAATAGTCCAAATCTACTCCAGTCACGGAATCTGTCCAATGTCTTCATTATGTCTAGGTAAAATCCAACTCTTTATCCTGATGTTAAGACTTTTTACAATCTCTTCATTTTTTAAATACTCAGTATTTGCTCCAGTGCAGAGTAGGTATTAAAAATGTGTGATGACAAACAGATGAATGAATAAGTGAACAAATGAATCAATATCAATTTCCAGGCTGTCAAAGGGTGATACTCTTTGTGCATAGGTAACTAAAAAAGAAGAAGAAATCACTGTGGTTCAAGTGTGACTAGAAGTAACTCTAGAATGGAGATTTTAAGAGTCATTGTAGTGCATGGAAATGGAAAATGTGTGGGTGGGAGAGGGAAAGGCATAGAATGCAGAGCTGAGAACTCTCAGACCTGTCACTATGAACATGATTTGAGAGCATGCAATGGATTCTTTCCCAGAGTAAGGCGATTCTAGTCCAGGTGTGGAATCTCTTATGGCCACATTCTAATAACAGATGATGATTAGCAGAAAGACTTCCATTCATCCACACGGTAGATGCTGTGGTCCACTTTCTAGGTGCCTGTTTAGGACCCAGGCGCTCATTTCCCCTGGCTGCCCCCAGCTGTGTCCATTACCAGGAATTGACAGTAGCCTCAGGAAGTGGCCTTGCCCAAAGCTGTGGTTTCTCCCTGAGAGAAGCCTGCATCCAATGACTGTCCTATGTGGGGTGCAAAGGCCTGGCCTCCTTGCCTACATTGGGACAACTCCAGGGAGCAATTCATGCTCTCAAATTCCCCGAAGGATCAGCTGGAGCCTCTGTTGCAAGTACATTGCAGATCCACTTCCCTTCTGCCCAATTTTGCTTGCTTCACCACTCACAGGTGTTGTTCCAATGAGTATTCCCCAAAAGTCCTGCTACATGTAATTCTCAGAGTCTCAGAGGATGCTTCCTGGGGAAACAACTTATAAGAGTGCTTCAGAAAGACTTGGATGAGAAAACATAAATGTTGGAACTAAGTATTCAAGCTGTTGAAGATGATTTGACAGGGATGAATTTCGTATAGGCAATTAAGACATCTGAGCTCAGCATTTAAGGTTTCCTGTGTCCTTTTTTCACATTGTTTGCCTTAGATTCTTAAGGCATGAGTCCCCACCCACTTCCTTCACCTCAATCTGGAGACAATGTTTGGCACAGGGTTTCTTGCAGTGGTCCAGAACAGAGGCGGTTATATTAGTTTTGTGTAGATGCTACAGCTAATGACCACAAGAGTGACCAAAAACAACATAAGTTTATTTTCTCACAGTTCTGGAGGGTCAAAGTCTGAAATCAAGTGTCAACAGGGTGGTGTTCTCTCTAAAGACTCTAAGGAAGAATATGTTCCATACTTTTAGCTGTTGGTATTGCCCCAAATCCTTGGTGTTCCCTGACTTGTAGATGGAAAAGTCCTACCTCTTCCTTTGTTATCACTCTGTGCCTCTCTTCTAATCTTATTAAGGACACCAGACATACTGCATCAAGGTTTACCTTACTCCAGGATGACCTCACCTTAACCAATCACATCTGCAATGACCCTATTTCTAAATAAGGTCATATTCTGAGGTTCTGGGAGGAAGAAGAACTTGGTGGGGGTATTATTCAATCTAGTGATCTAGATCATGGAAAGTGCAGAACACAGACCAAAGAATGAAGGAAAGGATCTTATTCTTCTCTTTACATTATCATGGTATAAAGTCCCACATATGTTATAACAGCTCTTGTTTATTCTCTACCTCATGATGAGAAAAATGAGGTTCAGATTTTCTTGGAGCATCTTGGAAAACAAGTTTGAGAGTCATTCCGTGTAAGAGGTGTGCTGGTTAATACTGTTTGAGTATTATGATATACAATTTTAACATAGCAAGTAATGATAACAAACTCATCTATGATACTGAAAGTGTGCTAAGCCCTTACCATATTAAGTTACTCCATATCTGCTATGGCACAGCCAAACATCACCGTCAGTTCTACCATCATCATCATCCTTATTTTACAAATGAGGACACTTAGGCAAAGAGGTTAAGTAACTTGCTCAAGGTTACACAGCTAGTGAGTTTTAGAGCCAGGATTTGAAGACCACAGCTCTGGCACTGGAGTCTTTGCTGTTACCCCTGTGCTTTCTACCTCATAGAAAGTGGTTGGTGAAAGGAGTCCTTGGCTTCAGAAATAGGAGACCCAACTGCTGCACTTATCTGCCATTAAGTAGATCTGTTGCAACAGGTGAGTTGCTTAACCTCTCTGGGTCACAGTTTTCTGATTTATAATAGATGACATAATTAGAACAAAGAGATGGACATGTCTCTGCTAAATTATGTTTGACAAAGGCTGACTATCCTGAGTGTCCAATGAATTTCTGGATCACCTGCACCAACGTGACCCAACATGATTGTGGAACCCTTAAGAATCTTCTGCAACATGTTCTGAGTATGCACATTTTTTCCAGGAAGTAGGTTCTCTGCTTTATGCACAATTCATTATTATCAGAAGACTTTGGCTACTTAATCCACAGATTTCCCTCTATCTCTGTTCGTTCTATCCTGGCTGGTCTTCTCTTTAAAAAACTTTCCAAAGTAAGCAAAGAGGAATGGGAGGAATTTAATACGTATGAAATGACAACTTTCTACCAGGTTCTCCTTTAGGGGAAATATGGGAACAAAATCTTCAGTAAAACACCTATTTTAAGCTGTGGCAGGTGACCTCCTGTAGTACTTCCTATGCTGATTCCACTTCCTAGTTACTTATCGCCTTGTCCATCAGAGACTCACATAGCTCTATGGACTTACACAGCCCAGGCTGAGGACTCTTCTGCAGAATTGCCTTTGTACTAGAGTACACAAGCATGCAAACACATACACGCAAACACACACACACACACACACATACACTATACACAAACATAGGTACTTACCAATGATTCTCAATCCTTAAGTCATAAAGGAAGCATAGCTTATTGTTTAGTATAAGTTTCTGTGTCAGACACAAAGTTCCAAGAACTCTGCCATTCACAATCATGACCTTGAAACAGTCCCAGACCTCTATGAACTTCAGTGGTAAACATGATGTTCCTCATACTTCCTATTTAAGGGAACTGCTGTAAGACAGAATTAGCTGCTATCAGTAGAACATTTTATCACTGATTTCATAGTAAAAACTCACTACATGTTTACACCCAATGCATGTTTACTATTTACATTATTATTGTTGATTTTCTTTTCTATTTGAAATAATAGACTTTTAATCTTAATCATCTTATTTGGCCTTCTTAATCAATACCTTTGAGTTTAGAGGTGAAGTCACTGATTTTGTAAGTTCTAATATATAACCAGGTTTAAGAATCATGGATTTTGACTTTTATAGAGACTAATATCCATATATCTATATTTATAAACCTACCTACATCAAAGAAACTCCTGTATGTATTTTTTAAACAATTCCTTTTTTATCTACCATTTATTCTAGCTATCAAATTTCCTATCAGCGTAATCTATAGTATAGCTGATTCACATCTGAGGTCCTGAAAAAGGGAAGGGTAAGAGAAAGAGGAAGCATGTCAGAGTTAGGAACAAATTTAAATTTCCAGGAAGATTGTTGAATTTAAAAAGCTAGTCTAATCATGACTGCAACTCCAGCATGTGTTTTGGATTACTATTCTCAAGTCACTGCTTTCTCCTACAGGTACCCATGTAAGGACATATAATTCTTTTTGGTTTTTGAGGAGGAGGGATATTTTTCTTTCATTAATATAATCTGAGAAATAGTATTTGGTAATCTACTCTGAGGAAAGTTTGAGGAGCCCTCCCTCAAATTTTAATGTACATTTGGATCATCTAGGGAGCTTAAATAATGCAGATTTCTAAACTCTGGACCTGAGATTTCTTGATTTAGCATAGTCCTAGAATTTGCATTTTATCAAGGGTCCCAGGACTCAGTCATTGAGAGACTGAAGCAGGATACCCAAATTAAATGTAAGGGGCAAGGTCTTGAAACTTTTTTTTTTGTATTTTGTATTTTGTCTTGGTCCTGGTTCTCTTTAGATTCTAGAAAATTTCTTATAGCTTTTATTAGAAAGCTTCAAATTCACTTTTTTGTTTTTCTTTTCTTTTTTGTCCCTGCTTCTAGGTAGATTAATTTAGTTTTCCTGTAAGTGTTGCACTTAAAAACCTGTCTAATATCCATTCCAGTGAGAATTTGTAGATATTCTTGTTTCTTTGTCTTTTGGTTTTTTTTTTTCCCCTAGCTTCTAGGACACTCCCAGGATAGAATTCCTTAAATTGGTGTGTTTGAACAATTTTTAAATGTATGTTCTTGTTATAGAGCTGAGGCTGTCTGAGAAACTGAGGCAGCACAAAACCCCCTCTTCAAACCCTAATTCTGGGGACCACATAAGAAAGATTTCAGACATGTCACTCAGAGTAACAGAAATGAAATTATTGAAGGGATAGGAAAAGGGAAAGGGGACACTCTCAAGGGAGAGAGTGGGTCCTCTCAGAGAAGAGAGGGACAATGTACCTCTCCTGCACTCCAGTTTTACTGGGGATCCCAGAGAAGTTTCCCCAGAGTCCTGCCAGGTCTACCTCTTGAGTTTGACTGACAGCAAGATGACATCAGACTTTCAAATCCCATTGTTATGGCAAATTTAGGTCACCTTAGCCCATGCTGACCTGTTCTAATTGGATTCTTACCATACAGTCTTACAGATTTTATGGTTAGGAGAAACAATCAAATCTCCCAGAGTTTCAGGATCTGGTCACAAAAGTCTCCTGGGTTTCTCCCATTGACATTATCTTGGGCCTGCATATCTCCTGCAGTTAACAAGTACTTTACTGAGGAATGTGACATATCCTGTCCACTTAGGTGTGCCATTTAGGTATGGCAAGGCTGCAGGTAAATTGCTTCTTGGAAACGAGAGCATGTAGGGGTCAGCACAGTGGGCCCATTTTGTAGAATAATTCTCTTAACCTTGTGTTCCCACCATCCTCATCTATCTGTTCCCTAACCCTATTAAGAGCACAGAAAGAGTTATATACAAAATTATTTAGCTATGTGTACATTTTTCTGGGGAGAGAAGCTATAGTTTTAAAGAGATTCTTAAAAGGGTGTGTTAACCAACAAAAAAAGATTTAGAGCTCATGCCTTAATTTATTAAGTCTTAGATATCTTGAGGGCCCTTCACAGCTTCCTAGTTTTGGGTCAGCTCTAGAAGTGCTTGGCTTGAATTTGAGAAAATCAGCCAGAGTCTGTAAATCACTGAATGGTTCTGTCTACATATCAATTAAGCACAAGAACAATGATGCATCTCATTAAGTGTGTATTGGATTAACTTCCATCTAAATCTTCTGTGATTACATAGGATGCTAATCTTCTCAGGATGCTCTTGCTTCCAGGTGCTGGTTTAGCCCAAGAAGCAGCAGCAGCAGCACCTGGCATTTATTAGAAAAGCAGAATGTGTGGCCCCACCTGCTGAAACAGATTCTGCAGTTGAAGGCGATCCCCAGGTGATCCATGTTCCCAATAAAGTTTGGGAAGCACTGAAGAATCAAGCAAAGGACATAGGGGAGCTCTACTTTTTTTCCTAATGCAGATATTGTTTCCAGAATGTTTTTCTTTTTCTTTTTTTTAAGGCTGGAATGAGATGCTGTATGTGAAAATGATTTAAAAGTTGAATGTAATCCCCAATATGAGATATTTTATTGACCCATGCTAACATTTTAATGTGACATGAGCTTTTCTTTCTTCACCCGTGTTCTGCAACAGCCTTCTGCTCTCTAGGGCTTCAAAAACGGGACAGTTTTCCAAACGCTTGTTTTGCCATTGGAGTATCATTTTATTTCTTTGTCAGTGTAGATATGAAATCCAGATGCTAATCCACCATTTTGGTGCGAAACAACTTGAACTACTTGTCCATACCCTCTCTTTTCTTATTAATTGTGATCCAGCAAGTGTTGATTTGCTGTTCTGTTTTTTTAAATCTCTTTCTATATGATCTCGAAGCATGTTATGAGCAGTTTATTAACTCACTGAAGGTTTGATGATATAATGAAATATTGTCCTCATTCTGCAGCCCTCAGTTCCATAATGTCTGTAAGTAGTATAATAGAATATTAAAAGGAATTAAATAAAAATCAAGAGGTAGAGATGCTAATAAGGTTGCCAGCAGGGGCCCTTCCTGGGATTACTAAAACCCTGGGAGCCTGAATTTTAAATGCCCATTGTAGAAAGTGATTCCCTGAATCAAAAAATAAGGAGGGATTCTGACACTTGGTATAATCCATTAAGCCTCAAATGACCTCTGATTCTTTAAAAATAATTTGGCTTCAAAGTACTAAGAAGAAGAAAGGATAGTTTATCTTTGTGAATCTTACTCTCCCCATGTGATCAATGTAAATGCAATAAGCCAGATGCCCTTAAGAGCAGACATCTAAAACCAAAGCAAGCCAGGGTTTTATTTAACTTGTAGCATAGGGAAAGAGAATTGGCCCAACCTGGGATGCTTTTCTTTGGTCCCTGGTGCACAATTGAGTCCTTGGAGTGACATCTTTATACAAAGGAGCTGAGAAAGGCAGAGTCCAGGTCAGGAGAAACTATCCACAGGGTATAAAAATGAGGTGGACTCTGAATCCTCCAATACCTCCTTGACTATGAAGTGAAGACACAAGTCCTCCAGCCAACTCTGACAATCTCCACTGTGGTCATTCTATTGGAGTTGTTACAGGGCTGGGGCCTTCGGGAAAACTGAGGCAGCAGGAAGGCCTTCTCTTCAAACCCAGTTCTTGCAAAATCAGAGAGATTTCATACGTATCACTTAGAATAATAGGCATAAGTTTATTGGAAGGGATGGGAAAGGGGACACTCTCAAGGTAGAGACTGGGTTCTCAGAACAGATGGACAGTGAGCCCATCCTGCCCTCCAATTTTATTGGAGTGCCAGGAAAGTTTCTAGAACCCTGGTCCACATCTACCTCTTGACTTTTATCTGATAGCAGAGTGACATCAGACTTTCAAGTCCCCAGTGCCATGACAATTCTAGGTCACTTTGGCCTATGTTGGCAAGTTCTAATTGGAACCTGTTCTTACAGATTTTATGTTTATGGGGAATTATCCTTATCTCCCTGAATTCCAGAATCTGGTCTGTGTAAGGTCACAAAAGTGTTCCCCTTTTTAGGATAACTCATCTTCCTCTTATCAGTATTATTTTGGGCCTCCATTTCTCCCGCAGATAATAGTTTGCTGAGAAATGTAACATATCCTGTTGACTTAAGCCAGTCTGAGCCATAGATAAATTGCTTTTTAAAAGTGAAAACATGTGGGGGTCAGGATGGTGGGCCCATTTTCTAGAATTATTCCCTTAACCTCATGTTCCCACCACTCATGTCTGTCTGTTTCCTATCAGAGTAACCTTAAAGATTTCTGTTTTTAAAGGTAAGCCATAATTCTTTCTCTGCCTGTGTTCCCTGAATCACAATGAGAACCCTTTAGAATACTTTGAACCCTGTTGTTAGAAGGCAAGCATTGGATATTGTTATGTAAATTCATAATTGTTTTGTCAGTCAACATGTATTTATTAGGTATCTACTTTGTTTTAAGATGAAATTAATGACTGCAGATGCACATAGGAAACTCAGAACCCTTAGCCAAGGCAAGACACATGGTCACTGCATCTTCATTTTTCATTCATTCTTTCATTCATCATTCGAGAAACAGTTTTTTAAGAATCCACAGTATGTTAAATGCCAAGAATATGACAGAGAGTAGAATTGGCAGCTTCCTCCTCTCCCAGAACTTCTAGTAAAGCCAGAGGCACATAATTAAATAAATTAGAAGAGGAGAGAGCAGGGTGGAAAGATGTGAGTGCTCTAAGAGAACACAGGAGGAGATGAAGATTTAGACTTTGGTAAATGCTGGTTTAGTTGAATATGTATTATACACAAGTTTTGGGGGGTATGTATGAAATTGAAAAATGTAACATCTGGTAAAATAGAAGATATTTGTTTGAAAGGAGGACAGGGTGAGGGAGTTCTTGATTTTTCTTTCATCCTAGTTTCTTTCATCCTCTGTCTTATTCACATTTCTAAATCTCACCGTGTAATTCCCCATGGGTCATGCTGCATTGGACCACATTGGAGTTCTCAACCACATCGCCCCACTCCTGATTCTTGCATGCCTCCCTTAGGAACACAGCCGAATGTGGTCTTTCCATGGAATTTGCAGTTTAGGATGCCTCCACAAATCAGAAAGATTAAAAATGTTTCCTTGCCCTTCTTAGACTGATAAAGAGTAGTGGAATTTAAATAGTAGTGATCTTGATCATTTTGTTTGAAATGAAATCCTGGCTATATAGCCCCCATGTATTTCTGAAAACAACAAAAATTACAATAGTAAAAGAAAACCTTCCCTTTTAAAAGTGGTTAGTAATTTACAAAACACATTTGTAAACTTTATTATCTCAGATGAGCTGAAAATCTACCACACACCAAACATGTGAGAAAATGGAAACAAGGGGTAGGGAAAGTGAGCCAGGGACATGAAATGGAAAGTAATGCAAAATATGACATTGCTGGACTGAGTAGAGCAGTCAGGAGGTCTGCTGTGCTCTGTGGGATGTGCCTGGATAGCTGTTACGTCACAGATGAGGATGGAGGAGAAAGCAGGTACACAACAGAGCATTCTCTTTAACTCCCCACCTTCCTATTAACCATTAGTCAAAGAGTGTACCTGGAGGAATAAACTGGCATATTCAGGTCGTACCATCAGGCCCCTTCTACAGCTTCTCATCCAAGCCCAGAATGGTGGAAGAAGCCAGACAATTGGATATGAGGCTCATTGGCTTGGGTCATTGGCTTGGAGCAAACCAGGAGTCCTCCAAGGAATGTGACTGGCAGCTCTAGGGGTAAAAGTTGTGAGGGCTCAGCCAGAGCCAGTGGCACCTGAGGCAAAGCTCACCACGGGGGGCCCAGGAGTCCCTGTCAGTGAGGAATGCAAGGAGGCACCTAGGGTATATACTACACAGTTCTAAAGCAAATCTTATTATTTTTAACTGCAAAAGTTATAGCACAAATTGAAACTATCCAACAAAAATATACATGATCTTTATCCTTGAAGATCTACTTCCAGAAATTTAATTCCCAAATTGCAAGAGCATATGTACATGAATGACATTGCTTGTTAATGATGAAAACGTGGAAGTAATCTCAATTCCCATCAGTTTAAGATTAGTGAAATACATAATTGTCAGTTGGAACAATGGATGACAGACAGAAAAAAAGTAGAGGATAATTCATGTTCACATGACCTTTGATACTTCAATACACTAGCTGCATCATTTGTTGATTGAATTTTGGGTAAATATAACCATAAGAAAAAGGGGGTTAAGAACTGTTCTTCCTTCATTGTAAATGTATGTATGTCATTGAGCACAGTTCCTGACACAAAATACTAGTTGATCTTCATCTTCACCATCATCACATCCTATGTATCATCCCACTTGCATATTGTTACACTCAGCCACCTAATGTGAAAATTGAAATGGAGAAAATTTCAGTGGCATTCCCAATCTTTGACAATTAATTAGTGGTATTCCTTAATTATAATATTTTGTCTTGTGTTGATGAAATTTTCATACGTCACAAAACTGGGACAAGTAGTTATTGCATTACACAGCAAAATCTGTGTCTAAAAAGATCTTAGTAAAGTGAAATAAGCCAAGCCCCAAAAAACCAGGGCCAAATGTTTTCTCTGATAGGTGAATAATGATACATAATGGGGCGGGGGAGGAATGTTGCAGGGTGGCAAGAGAGGAATGGAGGAACTTTGGATGGTGTAGAGGAAAATGGGGAAGGAGGGGGTGAGGGAAGGAAGGATAGTAGACTGAGACAGATGGTATTACCCTGTGTATATGTATGATCATATGAATGGTATGAATCTACATTGTGTACAACCATAGAAATGAAAAGTTGTATCCCATTTGTGTACAAGGAATCAAAATGCAGTCTGTAAAAATAATTTTAAAAATAAATTAAATTTTAAAAAAAATCTTCATAAAATAGAATCTTGGGCAAAATCTCAAAAAAGGAACCTAATATGGATGCTCGGGAAATCCTGCATTTGGTTAAAACAAAAAGAAATCACTGAACTACAAGAACGTTTATACAAGTATTTAAGGATTTTTAATTGACTTTCCATGTGATATGAATCAAATGTGAACTATGACTGTTAAAAATGCAAATGTGACATTAGATTACATCAAAATTATTATAATGCCTAAAATGTGAAAGCTGATATTTCTCCTTTCTCCAACTCAGTCTAATTGCTCTAAGAAAAATGTGTTGCATTCAATATGACTCAATTTCAGACATGTGAGGAAGAATTGTAGTATACATAAACAAAAGTTTAAAAGAATCTTATAACCATCTAAAGAGGATGGAGCTTACCTCAAATGTAATAGGCATCCATTGATATGACTTAATGAAAAGAGAAGTGGGAACATCGCTGCCTTTAACAGCTCTGTGGTGGGTGGGATGGTACGGAGACACCAGATGGATGGCTACTGTAACTTCCTTTGGAGGAAGGAAGAAAAGCATAAGAAACATATTCAAGAGATGTTCAGGAGGTGGAAATGAACAGATGTAATGGGTTGAATGAGTGAGGGACAAATAAGTGGGATGTCTTCAGTCCATGAGGACTCTCAAATTTCTGGAATAGATATGGAAATGCAAGAAGGCAAATCATCTCCCGGGTGTGTTTGGACAATCATGTGCATTAGAAAATGAAGCATTCATCATATAATTTATTTGTATGTTAGGAAAGGAAGAAAAGATGTAAAATTTGGCTTGATAAATAAATTCCGTGGTTGATTCTTCCCCTTACGTTTTGGAGGCTGCAATCAAACCATTAATGGAAGACAAGGTGAAATTGCTGAGTTAACCTTAGAGGGACTTTCTAACATACACTCATTACTGCTTCAGAAAAACTGACCTTATTCTTGTTGCAGACTAATTTAAATTCTAAGGCTTTTCTTCTATGCATTCCAAAATTCTTATTATAGGTTTCTTTACTACTACTATCTTCCTAGAAATGCTAATCTATACTTTTGATAGATTCTGACTGAAGAGAGGAATTCTGGGTCAAACTTAACTATACATGTGAATAAATGCATTGTGATGGTTTAGGTATGAGGTGCCCCCCCAAAACTCCTGCGTTAAAGCAGGTATGTTCTGAGGCAAAATGATTGGACTGTCAGAGCTAAATGAATCGGCCCATCCCATTTTGAGTGGACTGACTGGGTGGGTAACTGTGGGCAGATGGGACATGGTTGGAGGAGGTGGGTCATTGTGGGGGAGCCCTAGAGGTTTTCATCTGCCCTGTGGGCCCCCCTCCCTTTCTCTCTCTCTCTCTCTTTCTCTCTCTCTCTCTCTCGCTCTCTCTCTCTCTGGGTCGTGAGGGTAGCAGCTTTTCGTTACCACACCCTTCTCCCATGATGTCCTGCCTCACCTTGGGCCTGGAGCAATGGATTTTGCCCACCATAGGAAAATATGAAAAGCAGTGTGACCCAAAAATATATGAATCTGTTTCTAATCTTGTTTTCCTTTTTCCTATTTTGGCATTTCTTTCTAGACCTTGTTCACATGTACATCTTTAATAGAACTGGTGACCAATCTGTACATATGTTTGTGGATCATTAATTTTTAAATCAACTATCATGAGAATTTCCAGCATAGCTTTGAAGATTTTATGCTCCTAATGATTGCATTTTGTTTCAAAATTATATCGATTTCTCTAGAATTTCCTTAAAATATTTGACATTTAAGTGGCATCCAAACTTTTTGCTATTTAATCCATCCTTAGGAAGATCTCATGAATAAACTTTTCCCCTCACTACCAGTATTTTTAATCAGTGGGTTAGAGTCTCAGGAGGGGAATTGCTAGGTCTAAGTGTTGAAAAAACTTATGGAACTTGATAATGCAATATAATTCATCCAATCAAACCTGACTTGGCACTGATCTTGCTCATGGTCAGTGTGAAAGTTGATTTCCACTTGGAAGTTTTAGTTTATGCATATCTAGCATGAACAGGCAACTCAGTAGAGGAAGGAAGGCAGAATAGAAATGAAATTGCCACTTTTATTTTAAATATTTTTCTCAAATTCCATCTTCTTTTAATTCTGATAGGTTCTTTCTTATTCTCCACCCCCACCCATATCAGCTAATGGTGATGTCTCGTAGCAGTGTTTCTCTCTCTCGCTCTCTCTTTTAGATATCTTGTTTTCTCTCTTAGATATACTAGCATAGATGGGAAGTCATGAGTTGGTTTCTCTGTGTTTTAACGCTTAGGATATAATATCCATTGCATTCACGATCAGATTGACTTCCAAAATGGATCATCATTTTAGCAGTCATTTGAAATCTCATTTACTACTGACATCCATTGCCAGTTACCATAACAAATCAATTTGTGTGTCCTAACACTCCTCAGGCACTCTTCAGTCACCCACAAATAGGTTGAGTGCAGCTGTCATGATTGACACTCATATAACCTAGGAACAGACCCTTCTCTCATAAATCTCCCAGATATAGCTGCTTCCTCATTGGTTCAACATAGGAACAGAAGTAAGACCATTTGTGGACTCAGTCATGAAACATTAAAGAGATTACCAAGAAAGGTGGTGAAATGGAAACTAACAGACTTCTTCCCTTTATCAAAGACACAAGAAATGCATTTACTTTGAATTACAGAGTTCTTATCTAATGATTATGGACACATGTTGGCATGAGATACTAAAAGGATTACCAAAGTGAGATTATCTTTCTAGCTTAGAGTTTCTCCATCTCAGGAGAAGGGATATCTCAGGAGGAGGGTCCCAAGGAGTTTCTGTAGTGAAGGGGAAACTCATCAGGACCAGTGAGTTCCTTGGCTTACAAGATGGGAAAGAATTTCAGCATGTGCTAGTCAGAGGCACAGGCAGAGGTTTACTGAGGAAAGCAGATGCACATTCAAGGGAGAATGTGGGCCATCTCAAGAGTGAGAGATACATCTTAGGTTTCCTGGCTCCATTTTTAAAGGAAACTTGGTGGTAGTGGGTATGGGGAAGTGTGTATGTATGACATCAGTCCCGTGATCTCAAAACAGTTTTGGTACTCTGGTCATTGTCAGGATCCTTGGGCTGACATGGTCTTCATACGTTGACCAATGGATAATGCCGGAAAAATCTCCTAATTCTAGGGTCCTCAAAATATATCTCTCTTTGCTTAATGTATTTATTGGTTGGCTAATTAGCTGTGCACAAGATAATTATTTTAAGTGAATTTATAGTTGACTTTAAAATTTACAGATTTTCCAGGAATTTCAGAGTGACAGACCTTGGAGAAAGATTGGCTTAGGAAGTGATGGTCCTGGAAAAATATGTGGAACTTCTGAATTAAAATTTAATTTCCTTGTCCTTCCTTTATATCTCTCTCTTTTTTTTTTAACCTATTTTTCTCATTTCTTGTATCCTACTTCATTGACATCTGAGACTGGAAAATTCTTTGTTGTGGGTACTGACCTATGCATTGTAGGCTGTTTAGCAGCATCCCTGATCTTCACCCCCTAGAGGCAGTAGCACCTCCATGGTTGTGGCACTCAAAACTGCATTTTGATAATGCTAATTATCCCCATTTTGTCAAAAATCATTTGGTATTGAGCACCATCACTCAGTTCTGAATGTTTTGTTCCCAGGTACCCTTTTTGAGTCTTGGTTTCCTTATTTGAAAAGCAAAAAAAATTGAATTGGACTATATCCAGTTAACCTCTAATTCCAAGGCATTTTAACATGCCTAACCAAGGAAAATGAACTTACTGGTCTGTATAAACCTTTAAGTCCTTGATTTGTGTGGTTCTGAAGTTAAATTTTTTTTTTACTGTTTTGAAATTGTTTTAAAAAGAACTGTTACCAGTTGCAGAATGTAACCATGATGGTGTAATATTTTCTATAAGACAGAAAGTCTAGAGATCAAAACTGGAAATTTTAGGTGTGATAGAGTCAGAAGAAAGGAAAATGGTGGCCAAAGATAAGAGTGAAATAAAAGTCAGGCCCAAGCAAATGGATTTCAAGTCTGAAATGATACACATTGCTTCTTTTACATACAAAGAAAAGATAAGAGAATGAGACTCAGGAGTCCAGGAATTGTTTATCTAGGAGCACCTGTTTCCATGAGAAGCCTTCTTCACTTGGGTCCTTAAATTTTGCAAGTACTGAGACTGAATGTGAAATCTGCGAATTGCTTCCAGAATAGATGAAAAGGAAAGATCATGAAATTCAGAACAATGGTAAGACACTGGAACTCAGAAGTTCCAGGCTGTCAGGGTGAAGCAGGAAGAAGACAAGTGAAATAACAAGCCCCACTCCATATTGCTCTGGAAATGTTTGGACACAAAAGCATGTTGCCTGCCAGCCTGCCCCATACACTGAATAGAACCAAAGGCTTGGAGTCCAGCTTCCTAGGCAAGATCATTCTTATATGGGAGATAACTCTTGATAAGACTTAATCAGAAAGAAGAGGAAAGGATATTAAATCTCTCATTGTTTGTTGACTCTTACTGTGTCTCTCTCTTTTTCTCTCCTAACCTATAATTTTAAGTTATCTAAGCAGGACAATTTCTAAGGGTCACATAGTGAGCATTCCTCACTGTGAATGTAACAAGTAATGTTATTTGAGTGCTGTGGTGAGCTTACTTGGCTTGACCTCAATGTCATAATAAATCATAATATTTATTAGAGTTTACTATATCTTCTTCTATTTACATGTACCTGATTAACTGACAATATAAACCTATAGGGTAATTGCTATTTTTATCATGTATTTTTTTTTAGGAGAAGCAAATTATGACACAGGATATTTGGGTAATACCCAAGTTCACACAGAGAGTAATTTAAAAGAGATCAAATTTGAACCCAATCAGATGTGTACCTTGACTCTTTGCTCCTTAAGGCTGTATCCTTCAGCTTCCCTGAACACTCCATAAAAATGGTCTCGATTTACCCTCATGCTGCATTATTAGTGTAGGTATTATTTTTATCTTCATTCTACAGATGTGGACATGGAGGTACACAGAGGTTGAATAATTCATCTAAAGTCACATAGAAATGAAGTAAGGAATCAGGATTCAAACTAACATTGATTTCTGGCAAACTTTGCTCTTCTGTTCTTTGCTGCTTCTTAGAGGTCATGATGCAAGGTCATAATATACTAAGCAACAGCACAGTGCCATGGATGCAATTAGAGTCATTCTAGTTTATAGAAGGGAGTTATAATATTTGGTTGCTTGGAGATGTCGAAGGTTTGGTGGAGGGGCTGGTACTAGCTATGAGTCCAATTTTATAGACAAAATTTGGGGCTTTCCTGGATTAAAGAATGGTTTAAGAAAACAGAGTCCAGTGATGCAGGATATGCACCTGGAATGCTATTGCTCAACATTTCTTGAGTTTAGAGCAGCGATGGAGTGCCTTTCTCCAACAGATGTGCTGTCTTTCCTCAGGATTCTCTTGAAAGTACAGTGATTCAGGAAAACCCAGAAATAAGAAAAATGTATTTGGGTTAGAAAGAGATATGAGCATATCCACTAAAGTCAGTAGCTGTGGATAACCTCAGAGAGTGGCCAAAAAAGTGAAGATGCCACTAGGGGAACCTGCATGGCAGTCACTCAGCAGTGGCTGAATTGGGAAATGGGGACACTTTCTTTAAAAATCAAGGAGAATCAACATAGTAGGAAGCATCAGGCTCTTCTTCAATCCATGGAGGATTTAGAGTTGTCCTTTGACATCATCCTTCTTCTGATATAAATAACTGATTTGCCCATGTATTTATACATGTACACACACACACACACACACACACACACACACACATGCACATGCAAGTACCGAGCACTGTTCTTTGTGATTCTCAATATTAACTTATTTGAAACTAAAAACTTATGTTTTGAAACTAAAAGCTTATGTTTAATTGCATAATTCACTATCCTTAAAGAATAAAGTGCATGAGGATAATTTTAAAATTCTGCATTATATCTGCATCAATACAGCATGATGATATTTGGAATCAGTGAGTGAGCCTGGGTTGACTACTCTACTGATAGGTAGTGTAAGCTCTTCAATGAGGGAGAATAAAGAACCTGCACTTTGGGGCTCTCTTTGCTTAAAGGTGTTATGAAAGGCTCTCTAACACAGTTGGTCTCCTCCAGTTATCACTAACTGATTGAATTCAGTCTACTGGAATCCTGCTGGCACTAACAAAGAAAGGTGTTCCTCCCCCACCTTCCACTAGGAGAAAACTGGCTGCAGTAGCCATAGAGAGCAGACCTGCTTGCTGTGCCTGCATGGGAGGGAGGTGCTACTGCAGGGAGCACTGGGAGCTGTCAGATTTGACTTTTCAGCATTTTTAATAAGCCTGAAGCTCACATCCACATAGAACTCATTTGACTGGGGTCAGGCACCACAGCAACCCCAACCTGATCAAATCCAACCCCTGGAGTGTGTGTCAGGCCCTCTGGGATGGAGCACAGCAGGCTTACCTCCCAAACAGAGTTCCACTCCTGGAATCTTCCCTTTGCAGCTTAACTAAGCTTTAGTTGCAGTTCCCTCTCTCAGGCAAGAGTCAATTCCAGCCCTGGGAGGAGGTAGCAACAACTGAACCATATTTGTTCATAGTGACTCTTCTCCAGAGGGAACTGAAGTCACTGTTATTTGCTTTTTGCTAAATGTTTGCTAGTTTTTTAATTGCAAATATGTGTTATCAGTGTTCATTGAGAAAACAGAATGTGCTGACCGGGAAAAGATGTTAAAAAGTTAAAGACCCCCATTCATATATCTACTTTCACAATTTTAATGCATATTTTTCCAAAATCACACACACATATAAATAATATGCATATATAAATAACACATAAATATATGTGATTATGTAATATATAAATAATATACATCTATCCATCCATATCTATAAATGTATGTATACATCTATCTGCTATCATCATCTATTGAACATGTACATACTGTGTGCATATGCTTTAAAGTGCAGATTTAAAAAAACATGAATAGCATAATTGTTTTGAAATCTATGATTTTTGTTATCCTTTAAAAGTAGTATCAACTGCTGAATACCTGAATTTACTAGTAGTTTTTATTTTAGCTTCAATTGCTTTATAACCATTCTTTTCTAGTTCTTTATCTAGTCTATCATTTATCTATCTGTTCACACATTCTTGGAATCATTTGAGAATAATTTAGAGACATTGTGCCCTTTCAGTGTGTATTTCTATGTGTATTTACTAAAAGCAAGGAAAATTATCTTATATTGCAGTAGTATTTTCTTACATAAAATCATCACATGAGAAAATAAACATTGCTACAATGTTATTATCTAACCCCGAGTTCATATTCACATTTCATCAGTTACCCCAATAATGTACATTGTAACTATCTTTTCCTTGTTTTGAACCAGCCAGTCCAAGATCACACATCACACTTTGTTCATTCTCTTTAGTTTAATCTTAAATAGTTTCCTATCTTTTATTTCTCTTAAACTTGACATTTTTGGAGAAAATGCTTCTCAGTGTGGATCTGTCTGTTTCCTCATTGTTAAATTCAGTTTACGCATTTTTGCAGTATACTACAAAAGTAATGTTGGGCTTTTCCCAATGTGACCTATCAGGAAGTCATTCTGACATTAGAGATGTTACAGTGGATCACTAGGCTCAGGTGCATCTGCTGGTTTCTGCACTATTAGGCTACTCTTTCCACCACTGTAATAAATGGCTTTCATTGGAGGAAATACTTTGGCAGCATGTCAATGTCCTATTTCTCATCAAACTACTGGTTTAATATTCTCTTAGGACTTTCTAACCCCACTGCTATTTCATATTTATTAGTTAGCATTCTATGACAAGAATTTCCCCTTCTGTCTCTCCCTTCTTTCCTTCCTTCCTTCACACTATCCATCCATTCATCGATCCATATACATGTATTCATGGATTCTTCAATAGTTTGCAATGGGTTAGCATTTATCAGTGTCATTTATTCTGCTGCTTAAATTCTACAGATTTGGTCAAAGAGAGTCTTCTTTCTCCTTTTGACACATCTTTATGATTCTGAGGCCTTATTTAGTTTCTGGTAATACAAAATGTTTCTCAATCTTGCACTTTCTTTGTTCGAACAGTGGAATCAAATTTTTCCTCCCAGGAACCTCGGATTATTTAATTGGAGAAAAGTATTTAGAGACCAATGTCTGTGCACTAAGTATGCTCATTCCTACTGATGTGTCTCACAGGCAGACCTAAGTGATATGTGTATGAGATATATTATAATAAAATATAATTAATATAATATGATTAATATAATAATATAATATAATATAACATAATATATATAATCCTAAGGACATACAGGCACCTCCAACTTAATACTAAAAACTATATTCTGATCATTTTTATATATCTGTCTTTTCCAACAGTGAGGAATGAAAATCCTGAAGGGATGATCCTTATTTTTCTGTACTGTTCAGTTAACTGATAAATTGTATTGAGTGATTTTTAAATAAGCTTTATTGACGCTTAAAATGCACCAACTTTACCTATATTATTTGATGAGTTTTTGTCAAAGGATGTGCCATTAACCAACCATGATCAGGATACAGGATATTTTCAACACCTCAAAAAATTCCTCATACACTTTGTAGTTAATCCTTCACATGAAGTTCTAGGCAGCAACTGATCTCTTTTCCATCACCATAGATTATATTTCCCTTTCTAGAATTTCATATAAATGGAATCATATGATATGGGCTCCTCTTTCTGCCTGATTTGCTCAGCATGATATTTCTGAGATTCTTCATCCTGAATGACATTGATTTTTGAATAATAAATCAACCTTAAAATTCATGGGATTAACCATGGTTGTTCATGATTTATTATATTTTATATGCTTGCAGAATCTCTTGGTAAGTATTTTGTTAAAAACTCATGCATCTATGCTTTTGAGATATATTGGGTTGATTTTTATTTCTTATAATGTTTTTGTCAGCCTTTGCATGGAGGGTAGTGGTCTCAGAAAAAATGTGAATATTTTTCTTTTCTTCCATAGTACACCAAATAGCTTAAAGAACAATGGTACTGTTCACTCCTCAAATCGTTGATGGAATTCACCAGTGAAGCCAAATGGGCCTGGGATTTTCTTTATGGAAATGCTTTTGATAAGGATGGAAGGCTTTTGATCACTCTCCAATGTCTTCCAATACTTTTACTTTGACCTGCTTATAAAATGTGATCCAGTATTGAAATTTGTTAGTTGGGGGAATTTAGTGTGATACATACTGCTCCTTCATTACCAGAGGTAAAACAAAGTAAAATTTGGTTGTTTAAACTCAACCATATATTTGAACATATTTCTAATCAGTTAATATATAGGAATGTTGCAACGTGTTTCATTACATACATAGGCAAATTATTTACCTGACTTCTCTACTTGAACACTCAATATTTTCTTTAAACTCATTCTGTTGGTGCCTTTGTGCTCATTCTAATGACATTGCTATTGTCAAGCTCACTAATTAACTGCACTTTAGTAAAGTGGAGGATTTGGCAAGTCCAATGGAAACTTCTTTTTCCTTGCTTCACTCCGTCCATCAGCAGCATTCTACTAAGTTGGTCACTCTGCTCCTCTCTTTACTTTGCATCCAGGACACCACACTGTCTTGGTTCCCTACCTCCTTGGTTGATACTTTTCGATGTCTTTTGCTGGTTCCACTTCCTGTCCCTGAACTCTTAGTGTTAAAAGGACCAAGGGCTTTGTTCTTGGACATCTCCTCTTTGCCCTCAGTTCTCCAGCAATGTTAGCCAGTCTTGTGTAATTTTAACTGCCATCTCTAGCTTGATAATTCCAGATTCATGTCTCCAGCTGAGATCTTTCCTCTATTCCCAGACTCAAACTCATCATGTTTCACACTGAATTCTCCAATATCGGCCTTCTCCATAATCTTTCTAATCTCTGTGATGTCACAGTCCTTACATTCAACTGTGATTTCCTTTCTCTCTTATATTTGACTTTGCATTCCTAATAAATTAAACTCTACCCTTTCTACCATGGCTTTACATTATCAACTATTATCACCCCTCAGTATCCACCTCCCTTATGTTTGAGTTTGAGTCACTACTGTAGTATAAAAATCCTGTCATGTAAAAATCCTAACACTGCAACTATTCTCAATACATTCATGATAGGATTGCTTTAAACCCTAACTTCAGTGATGTCATTCCTCCACTCAAGCTTTTGCAGTACTTCTCCAATTTATCCAGATTAAAATTCAAAGCCCTTATAATGGTTTACAATTCCCTGCATCATCTGCCCCTGTGGGGCATCTCCTTCCCATTCACTGCTCTAGATATTGTGGTTTCCTTATAATTCCTTGGAAACACTAACGTATTCCTGCCTTAGGACTTTGCAATAATCACTCCCTCTTTCTCCAGAGATATGCTTGGCCAACTACCACTGTCAGGTCATGATTCAACTCATATCTCCCCAATACCTGTACCTTGATCACCCTGTTGAAAAATATAAATGCCTCAACCTCAGCTTCAGGGCTCTTCATTCCATTTCCCCATGCTCTCCTTTTTCTGTTTCCCATATTTCTCATCAGCTTCTAACATAAATTTTACTTATTTACTCTATTTATTATTTACTGCCTGTACTTCTGATGTAGTTCAATCTTCAAGAGCAGGGATGTTTCTGTTTGGGCTATTTAATATATTATGTATCCCAAACAGAAGCAAATACATGGTAAACAGTAAATTCATACTAAATGGATGGTTGAGACAGGTTGTTCCCATTTGCCATGGCAGGATGGATCTATCAATCATGTGGCTATCTGTCCATCCATCCATTCATCCATCCATCCATCTATCCATCCATCCTAGATAGATAGATTTCTTCCTACCTACTCTCTTCTGTCTATTTTGAGAATTTATTCCTTGTTGTGTTAGGTACTTAGGAAAAATAAGGAAATATGCAGTGATGTGCTAGAGCCACTCATGCCAGCTTGGAAGAACTAGTTATTAACTATTCATCAATTTTACAAGTTGTTAAACTGTAACAGGTTGATATTGGCCATTGTCAGAGTATTTGCACTATGCAAATTGGAAAATGCTATGAACCAGGGCTTTTTATTTACGATTTCCCTTCATCGTTCATGACCTCAAAGCCAGTTTACTAGTGCACCACTGGATGCAGGAGACCAATCTCTTGATATCAAGCAGTTAAACTCCTAGATACAGTTTCTAAATGCAGTATTTCATAGAACTCCAGATAATAGTTAAGAGGGACTCTAGCAGTATTTGTGTGTTTTTTTTATTTAAATGAGTGAAGAATATCCAAATGAGGACAGACAGAGGCTAATTATTCAGAGCTTGCTACAGTCACTGTCATCTGTATTTGGCAGAGACTCAGGCAGTCAGGTACTTGGAACACTTTATAGAAAAAGGGAGAAGCTTCAGGTGCTCTGATGGGAGGTTGCTGCCATGGGGAAATTGGGTAAATAGAAGTGGAGCAACTTTTATGACAGGTTAAAGGAGAATGTTTGGTTTTCTCTATTTCATTCTGAGTTACATGGGAAAGAAGGGACACAAATAAGAAAGTTGGCCACCGTTGACCCAGTCCTGACCTCCCAGGACTAAGCACTTTGGAGGTTCTAGGCTTCTATGGATCAGAGTTCTGTTTCACATAGTGTCTGGCCATTTTCTGCTCAAACATTCACATCTCTGGCCCTGTTTGCTGTTTTTACATTTTTGAGAGGTTGACCGGTTCAGAGAGGGTTAGTTTCACATCTCCCCAGCTCAAGGATTTTCACTTTTGTCACTTGCAATGTGAGATCTTGATCCTCTCGTCATGTTATCATTATGGTAATCTATGATGACAGAGCAGCCCTACAGACATTTAAGACTCTGGTTGCAATGCCAAGGACCGCTGTCATGACAACTGTGACAAAAACAACAATTATAGTCCCCGCAAGGTGCTTTGGACCCAAGGACCCCAACTGCCAAAAGAACAAATTCCAGAGGCTACAGGGGATCCAGCAAAGGGATCTAAGGGGTTTTTTCCTTAATGCAAGACATAGCCTGCTTTTCCTCATCTGTTTGATTCAAGCACACGAGTGTCAGCAGTGCCACAGATGTGACCATGGCTAACCCGAAAGCAGTGTGTTTGCCCATCACTGTTTACATCAGCAGTTGAGGCAGCATCCTTAAAGATTTGTGCATAAGTTAGTGATGAGGTTTTGTTTTTTATTTCTGGGCCTGTAATTCTCATAAACAATGAGGCAATTCAGAACATGACAGATTGATAAGTGATGCATGCATAGTGATTTGGCAAGTCTTGGGATACTCTTGGGATAGTTTGGCAACCAAACCAAGGATAATGTAGTGAGATGACCTATTATAGACTCATTAGTAGTCTTTAAATATAAAAATTCAACTTAGGTTTTGCAGTTCTTTAGGCATTAAAACTAGGGTCAGTTGTATTGTTGGTGTAAGCTTACATTTGATATTAACAAGGAATTCTGGAAGTAGAAAAGAATGCTTTGAGGAAGTAAGGGTTTTCTTGCTGTACAATGCTTCCCAGAGCAGTTGGACTTTGCTGAATACTTTGGGATAATATTTGAGCTTTGAATCAGAGATTGAAATAGATTAACTCTAATGTACTTTTCAATGCTAAGAGTCTATGACTCAGATTGGTTCTGGAGAGATGTTGATTAATGACTTACCACTTAAAGAAAAAATAGAATGTCTTACCTTAGGATAATCCTTTAGAGGGAACAGAGATTGGTTTCACACTGAGATGACTTTCTTTCACCTAAGATGCACTTGGTTCGTTTTTGAGCTAGAGTTACAAAGGGACTCTTATTAGCCTTATGCTGTTCCATCTGCCATAGAGCATACGCTGAAGTCATATGTTCTTCCCTTTAAAATTTAATATATTTTCTCTGTTAAGATTATGCTAATCATATAACTGAAGATGTTTCCATTTGTGTTTTAGCTGCCATGAAGCCCAAGGGCAAATTTGCATTTAAACATTTTAGCTATGTAGGTTCAAGTTACCTCTGTTTTTTTATGCTTTTTCCTCCTAGTCTTAATGTCTTATTTAAAATGTTATTGTCCTTGGTTCTGTTTATGTTTGAAATTTACTTATGTTGTCTGTTTGTGTAAGTATTCCTATGATTTGGAAAAAAAGATGGAAGATGGATAAACAGATTGATAAGTGAATGTAGGTATTTGTCAAGTTAATATCACTCTTGGTAAGTGCCTATAAGCAGTGATAGCACCATGTTCCACAGTGACCTAATAAACTATGGATCCCTGTCATTGCCAGTAGCCTCACCTAACTTCCAAGCAACCCCTGTCCAATGAGGTTCCCATTTTGATAATCATAAACCAATACTCATTCTGAATACTGGTGGTAAACAATGAAATAAAAAGAAACAATTGATTAATAGCAAATTGGGTGACAGTGTTCTTGATCTCATTTTCCATGTCATAAATTAGGGATCAGTAGGTATTAGATGTATATGAGAATTTGCTTCTCACAATATATGTTCCCCTTGTAGAAAGTAAACTTATAAAAATACCAGCAGGATTATATATCGGTTATTTCAATTAGGAATGCATTCAGTACCATAATGAAGGTACAATACTTTAACAATTTTGTTAGATTTAATTTTAATTACTAATAAAATAGTGAAAAGTGGTTGGTTCTTTCCCGTTATTACTGATTTGAGCATCTACAGAGCACTGTGTCCAGTTCTGTCCAACCTTGGGGAAAGATATCAACAAACTGAAATGTATTCAGAGGAAGTTGGCAAATTGGTGAGGAGTTCTGAAAGCATGTTGCATGTCACTCTTGGACCTACAAATGCTTAGCCCAGGAAAGAGATTACTCTAAGTTTATATGATTACTGCTTTCAAATATTAGACTTGAATTTGTCCACAGAATATAAACTTTGTATACACATGGAGTCTTACAGAAATACAAACATACCCAGACAGGTGACATATGTTCATTGTACCAAAATACATTTCATGAAATGCCCAAAAGATTCTAAAAGATGTCTCAGAAGGTCTGTGTGGGATGTGGTTTTCTGCCAACTACCACGTGACAACCCATCTGTCAAGACACCCCTGTACGCACCTCCAGACTGTGTTTTGGGAAAAGTCATCCTCTGGAAAGTTAGGGTGGATTTAATCTGTCAATCAAACCATCTGCTTTTGGTTTTCCTACAGAAGACACCTAGGTGGATAGAACGGAACAGGTACCTGTGGCCTGGGAAGATGTTCCTAGGAAAGGAAGTAAAGAAGAGTGTGGTGGGGGTTACTGGTTTACCAATCTCCAGGGCAACTCCTGAGTTACTTTCATAGCTAAGCAATATCAAAATTAGAGAATATAAAAGAGAGACACATTGGGCTGACATATTCCTTCAGTGTCACAGTCCAAAGGAATTTTATATCTTAAACACTCTGGACACTCCTGTCGTAGACCAGAGGGATGCTAATTTAACCAAGGCAGAGAAGGAAGAACTCTGTAACAGGACTCACTATCAATTCTCACATTCTCAAACAGTCCAGGCCCTGTTGACTCTGTAATTTTTATAGACTTCTCCTTTTGTGAAGCCGTCCTAGATATTAAAATACCCTAGGATTGCTGGTAACTGAAGCCACTCTGTTCCATCTGTTTGTTTGCATGAATCTCCCACCAGATCCCCTGGAGCAAACGAGCTGACAGCATGGCCCAATGTCAAAGGAAATAGTGGTCACAATATGGTGAAGAAGGCTACTTGCTGAAAGTCATCTGGCTTCAGGGGGTTCCAAAGGTTTGATTAAAGACAAGCAGACCCTTCTCTAAAGAGTTACCAGTCAGTTGAAGGCTATTAAATCCTTAAGTTGATCATTGTGAGAGTAGACTGGGCTAGGCATTATTTGATGCTTGTTTTTAGTGTATTCACCTTTCTGATTATGCATTGCTTATGCTAATAATACAATTAATTTGCATTTCTTGGAGAAACTTTGAAGGACTTATAATCCACCATATTATGACCACTATTTCCTTTGACATTGGGCCATGTTGTCAGCTTGTTTGCTCCAGGGGATTTAGACTTTAGAATCAAGGACTTAAAACCGTGCAGTATGTTATACAAAATGTGGCTGTACAGTTAGGCATCAGTAATACTTCAGTTGGGCACAAGTGGGTTGATTAATTCAATGAATGAATAAATGAGGGAGCAAATACTTTTTTCAGAAAAATTGAGCAAGTTGTTCTTTGTTTCAGGAAAGGTAGATACATTTCTTCTGTGCTAATTAAGCTCTTAGAAGAAGGCATGGTGTGTTATGGGTACAAAAGGAAAAAAGAGGAGACATTTTAACTGGTGTTTTAGGCAGAATCATCAGTAATGTCACATTCTATTGAATAGCAGTTTTAATTCCCCAAATACCTTCCATATTCACCAAATGGTTTTATTTTCAGGTGGTTCAGGCAAACAGTAATTATCCCCTTACCTAGTAGATACAGAAATGGAGAAAGGCAGGACAATGGTCATGCTTAAAGCCATAGCTCTGGCTAAGGAATGGACCCAGGCCAGAGGGCCAGTCCTCCTGGTGCACTCTCGTGCCTCTACCACTGGGTCACCTTGCCACTCGATTCCAGAGTGCTGTGAATTAAGGCTACCTGTAGCTTATAGAACTTTGATCCCTCCTTCCTTGCCTTTCTTTCCTTCCTTTCTCCTTCTCTCCCTCCTTCTCTCCCTTTGCTTTCTGTTCTTCCTAGTAATACCATGACATTAGTAGACTCTAGTAATCTCTTTGTCAGAGGATTTCTAATCCTCACTTATTAATAATAACTCTAAGCTTTACATTCCTAATTCATCACACACAGTATGGTGGGAGTAGGATTGGTGTTTATAAAAACCTCCTTCCCAGAATTCTGCTGAGGATTAAACATGATCATTATGTGACATCCAAGCACAGCCCCTTGATCATTGAGAGATGCAGGCATCCAGCAAATGGTAGCTGTTGCTGTGTTATGTTGCTGCTCTTTCTAAGTAGCAATGAATTTGGAATTTAAACACACACACACACACACACACACACACACACACACACAATTTTTCCTCACTTCAACAGAGGGAAATAGAGTCATAGGATTCCGAGCCCTGATTTGTGATCAAGCTCAGGTATGCTATCAATTGGTGAGGCTATTTTTGGGCAAATCTCAATCAATTCTGAAATGCTCCCTGAATAGGGAAAGACTTAATGGGTTGAAAAAAATGCATGGCTAAAACATGAATGATGTAGTTACCACTATGTTTGTGGAATCATAAACAGGATTTGCTGGAATGGATGGCTTCTATTTTATCAACAAGGTGGGAAATTATTTAAAGATTAGACCTTGACATGAGAAACATCTTTAGAATTTGAAAGTGAGATTCTGAAGTGAAACACATTCTTATGAAGAATTCAGACCCTGAGGCAAGGGAAACCTTAGTCACTGCTTTGGTGCTTGGACTGGTCAAGAGAGCATTCCCTCCACATGGAACTTTAGGATCACTGCTCCTCCAGCAGCAGACCAGTGGAGGCCGCTCTCACAAGTGGCACATCTTAAATCAGGCCTCTTGCCCTGGCTGCTGATGTGTAGACTGGCCTCCTCATTGAAGAGGAAGGCCCTTGCCAAATGGTTCAGTTACAGTTCATTAAGAGCAGGAAGAGAGTGCAGGAGGGACAAGTCAGCATTCACTTGGACAGTGTGGCTGTTCTGGGCACTGGGTGATGCAAGGAGATGGTTCCTGTCTTTACTCAGAACTAGAGGATCTCTGACCCCTCAATATTCAGCCGTTCCTGCCACCCATTTCTCCATACTACTTGGTAGACATTCTTGACCATTCCTTTCCAACTACTGGTTTCCTCAGTTACAATACTATCTTTAACTCCTAAGGACCCATTTTCCCATGTGTATTTTCACTTCCCACTTTCATGTGCTCATTATGTTGTTGTTTGGGAAATAGTTGGAAACAGACTTAGGAGTGGGGATACAAATTTCATTTAAGGTTTCACTTAATGCTGTTTTCTTCCTTGCCTCCAGCCTCTGGGTACTTGGCTGAAAGTCTCCTGTAATATTGCAGTGATGCCTGCTTCTCTTCTCCCTCCTTCTTCTTCCCTCCAAGGTTGGTCCATTTTGCTTCCAAGGTGGGCATTCTGCCTGTGGACAGAATAAAGCTGGCACACTACCTAGCAGAAAAAGAATCAGTTTTAGAGAGAAGTAGGGGAGCCTGACCCCTTCCCTTTCTTCCCACCCCCTCCATCTGGAAGAGAAGAGAAACAGAAAAATTTGGAAGTTGCCAGAGTTTAATTACTTCCACTGAAAGTGCCAAAAAAAAAAAAAAAAAAATTGAGAAAACTTATCCTTCGATGGAAGGAACCCAGAGGGCCCCATGGACATTTGCAACAGCCTGCTTGCCATTTGTTTTTCCTCTGTTCTCCTTCAGCCACTGAGTAGCGAATTTCCACTTTTCCTTTCCAAGAAGAAAGAGGACAGATTGTCCCTTGGAGACATTAAAAGGGCGTTTCAGTGTCTGCCACTGGGGATAGAGCTATGGAGCTACCCCTAAATATTCCCCATGAAGATGCACACATCTGAAACTTAGGTCAAGCATTTACACGCAACATTAGCCCATCATGTTAACCACCCGCCCACAAAGTTGTGATAAAATGGCATCCATCTCTAACTAAAATGCTGGGGACCACCTCAGCATCTATTAAAATAGGTGATATTTTTCTCTTTGGGGCAGAGGGGAAACAAAAACAAACAAGCAAAGAAACCAAGAAATTGGAGAATTATAATATGAAATTGCAGGCAATTAGATAGCAATGCCCTCATTAAACGACAGTTCTGAAGGACCTAGCAATCATCAGGTCTGCACACTTTTCTGTGCTTTAGTGTAATTATTTCTCATGACAACCCTGTATGTGAGAGAGAGGGGAGGTAGTATTTTCATTTAATAGACTCTAAAAAAGCTAAATTTTCATCTAGGACTTGGCCAAAGTCACCCAATAAATAAAGGGGAGGGCTGAAATTTTAATCCATGTCTCTGATCCCAAGGCCAGGCAATATCATTTACTTCTTGGCTAACTCTCGATCATATAGGGGTTGAACAAGGTTGTCAATCCACAGCATTTTATCTGTCTTTTCTCTTCTTGTGGCATATTTTCTTATGTTTTACTTTTTAACAAAAGCAGTACACTTGGGTTGACATCTGCCAACCCAAAGGAAGAGGAAACAAAATCTACTTTCCTACTTGCTAGTAAATTGGGAAGGTAGGTGAATGAACCCAATAATTAAAATTGTGTAAAATAATTATGAATCACAGTGATTGTTATTTTCTACCTTTCTTTCATGAAGAGCAGTTAAAACTGGTGACATAGATAGAATAATTTTATTTCAAAGAACATGGAGGTTGACAAGAACAAGCAGCATTACTTGAAAGTACAGATTATTTAAGAAAGTATTAAATATCTCAAAAAACAGATATAAAGTTAATGATCTTTCAGCTTTTATCCAAGCCTTTCCTTACAAAGTAAAGGCAAGTCCTTTTCATTACAAACAGGACATTGCAGTTGGTTTTCTGCCTTGTTGGTGACTCTTCAAATAGCAGAAGAATCTCAAATCATTCTTTAAGTTTTATGTGAAATCAGCATGCTTGGCCTCTTGGTTTCCAACGCGTCTGTTATTGCACAAATCTGGGCAGCAGCTGAAAAATCATCCTTTGATACAACGCAGGCACTGGAGGAAATTGGTGTGGAGGAAGATGGTGTAACCTGGGGATTGGAAACCGGTCATGCTTTCTATTTCAAGCCCTTTTATCTTTTTCAAATCTTCAATGTGCCTGGCCCATTCTTGACATCACATGGAAGGTGGAAATTGCCTTTAAAGGTTAGGACATTGATTTTGCTAGTCCTATAGTAGTCCCTAGGTGAAGCCAGGTTTTGGTTTTGTAATATGTGGCAAAATGTTTCTGTTGCCCTGGATTGGGCATGAGGGCCCATGTGTGTTTGTGTGAGTGTGTTTTTGGCTGAGATAGAGTAGGCAGCATGAGTGGGCAAAATTAAGAAGAAAAGAAAGGCCCTTAATTACATATTGCTAATTACATGTCAGCACTTAATTGCTGAATCTGTATTGTAAAGACTAAGACCTGAGGTTTGGCCCATGATTGTTCTGCTTGAATGAAATGGCATATTTAGGAGAGTGGTGACACTCCTTCTAGCACCTCCTTAGAAGCACTGCTATGTTCCAGCACTGCAGAAAAAGAAAAAAATAAATAAAAAGGAAACAAAGCTGTGTAGTATGTTTGGCAATGACCCTCAACAGCACTGAGTTTTTCTATATGCTTTAGTTCGGGATGTAATATCCAGTCAATACAGAAATGGCCAAGATCATAATCACACGATTAGACTTTGGGGAAGACACATGAAAAAGCTGTTTATTGGTATCTCACACATACTAGGCGTCTGATAACTATTGAATGACTCACTGTTAAATAGAAATTAGCTGGCTTCATTATTAAAGAGAGGGTAAAATGGTGTTTGGAGACAAGACTTAGAATCTGATCTCCTTGAAATTAGCATGCTTGAATTTAAACAAAATACTAGATTTCTTTTTTTGAGTGTGTCTAGGTTTACTGAAAAATTAGGTAGAAAATAGGGAGTTTAAGTCTTTGTTCCCTTTTTCATCTAGACTTCAATTCTTTCTACGAGCATGTTGCCTAGGGGTAGTTCATTTGTAACAGTTGGCAAGCCAATATCATTACAATACGGTGGGTAAACTTTATAGTATGCACATGGTCAATCTTTGCATTGTTTATTCCATAAGTTTTGATAAACATATAATTGTATTTATCTAATGTTATAATATCATGTGTAGTAGTTTTATTGCCCTAAAAATTCCCTGTGCTCCATCTACTTACCCCTTCTTTTCCCTCTTTCTTTCCCCCTAAATCTCTGGCAAGCAATCATATTTTTACTGTCTCTATTCTCTCTCTCTCTTTTTTTTTTTAGTGGTACTAGGAATTGAACCCAGTGGTGCTTCAGCACTGAACTATATCCTCAGCCTTTATATTTTTGAGACAGGATCTCATTAAATTGCTGAGGCTGGCCTTGAACTTGCTGTCCTCCTGCTGCAGCCTCCCAAGTTGCTGGGACTATAGGTGTGGGCTACTGAGCCTATAGTTTTCTCTTTTTGGAAAGTCATATAGTTGGAATTCAACCATATATAGCCTTCTCATATTGGTTTCTTTCACTTAGCAACATGTAATTAAATTTCCTCCATGTCTTTTACTGGCTTGGTAGCTTATTTCTTTTTGGCACTAGAGACTCTTCCATTGTCTGGAGGTACCACAGTTTATTTATCCATTCATCTCATTAAGAACATTTTGATTTCTTCCAAGTCTTGGCAGTTATGAATAAAATTCCTACATAATCTGTGTACAGGTTTTCATGGGGGTATAAATTTTCAGCTTATTTTGGTAAGTACCAAGGAGTATGATTGCTTTATTGTATGGTAAAATTATGCTTAGTTTTCTAAGAAACTGCCAAGCTGTCTTCCATAGTGGCTAGACCATTCTGTATACCCACCTCCAGCAACAAGTTGAGAGTCCCATTGCTCCACAACTTTGCTAGTGTTGGCTGTCAGTGTTTTTTATTTTATTCTAGTAGATATGTAGTGGTGTCTTGTTTTAATTGCAAATTCCTAGTGACATACAGTATTGAGCATGTATATGCTCATTGGCCATCTCTTTATCTCTATGCAAAGGTGTCTATTTAGGTCTTTTGGCCTTTTAAAAAATTATTTTGTTTTCTTATTGTTGAGTTTTAAGATGTATTTTGCCTTTTGATTTCTGATGTCTTCATGGAATGTACTACAGAGAAATAATTGTTATCATGCAAACCTCATATTTCTCAAACATAGGTAAGCAGGATCTAGACAGTACAAGTATGTACTGTCAGAGATTTACAAATAATTATGTTGTTTGAGATTATGTCTATGAACCTTAGAAGCATGCACTGAATAAGCCAGAGGACCACTTCATAACAAATTGCTGTGGCCCACTTTCGGTATCTGCATTTTCTTAAGTATTTACAACTGCTTTCATATCAGATGATGACACAAGAGTGGCATTACTTATTTTTAATGTAATATTTTAAAAACCAAGGTCAATAGACTTCTGCTTGTTTGTGTGTGTGTGTGTGTGTGTGTGTGTGTGTGTTTTGGTGGGGGACAGATCTAACAAAGTTTTATACCTTTAGTCATGGTGAGAAATGCCAGAAAAACCCCTGAAAGTCTTTGTTTCCAAACAATAATAGCCTGTGCTATGTAAGGGGAAGACTTTCCTGGCTAGAAACAATCTTGGGTCAGACAGAGGCAGTGTGGAGGTTTTGCTCTTTGTCTTGTCCCCTAATTCATTTCTTGGTCTCAGAATTTTATAGGGAAAATAAAAGCAAGGAGGAGGATTTGCCAGCCACAGCCTATTGATAAGACTCTGACCCCCCAGTGTCTCACACTACATAGTCCTGCACCTTCTCACTGAGAAACAAAATACTTGACCCTGGGAAGTGTAATGGAAGTGGCAGAGGAGCACAGGAGCCTTGAGCTGCCTTGTCTTAGGGCCCTCTGTGTGAGATGTGATGCTGAGCTGCTGGCTTCACCACTAGGGACCTGGAGAGTACCCTAGTAGGATGACAGTATCGAAGTGGAGAACACTAGCTATTGTAAAGGGAAGCTGCTATTCAGATCCCTTCGGCTGTTGCACTGTGGAGCCAAGTCGGATCTTACTTTTCAAGGGAATCTGAGAGTCTGATTTTAATGTGAAATCTCTTCATTTCCGAATGTTGGCAATGGATTCACATCTTTGTTAAAAGCGTGTGCCTTCATAAAATATATCTGTGGATGAGATCTGGGCTGCCGCAGGGCTCCAGTTGGTGATTTTTGCTCTGTATGGTTTTTTTTGCTAGTGAAATTGATGAGAAATTCACTGATGAGAAATCGCACTTTGACAGACTCAAGGTGACTATATGGAAAATGACACAGGAAGCACACTTAGTTTAATTTTGTAAGTACATGATGCTTTTATTTCCAAAAATATGTAGGCTAACACATTCCAGTTGGCTCCTGTGAAGGCGTAATGTTACTCTTCCTTTCTATACCTGAGCTGCAAGAACCAATACCTGTACTTACCCAGAGAGATGCATTCAGGAAGGTGTTGCTGACTTTATGTGGTTAAGGATTTATAACACTGGCTCTCTTCTTGCAGAGTGCTAGATCCCAAGGTCTATGATGCAGACAGAGATGAGAGCAGGATGCATATAAGGAGATCATAAAAGAGGAGAAACAGCAGAAATTTTAGCTATCCAAAGCTCTGAGGAAGATCCACCTGGTCACCTGGGAAACATTGGTGAGAGTAGAAGGTCCTGGTGCCTGAGCTGAAGCATACTTCATTTTCTGCTTTATATTTCAATATCTGTAGCAGGGACTATAGGTATTTACGGGGTAGAGACTAGGGAGATCTAGGAGGTGATTTGTATGCACACTGGTCCCCACCCTTATCAATGATTTCACTTTCTGCAGTTTCCATTACCCACAGATAACCACAGTCTGAAAGTATTAATGTTTTTTTTTTTTACTATTTCAAGAGAGAGAGAGACCACATAATTTTTAAGATAGTATAGTGTTAAAATTGTCCTGTTTTATTATTAGTTATTATTGCTAATCTCTTACTTACTATGTGCACAGGAAAAACCAGTTTACATGGGTTGGTGCTGTTCACAATTTCAAGCATCCTCTGGAGATCTTGCAGTGTCTTCCCTGAAGATAAGGGAAGACTATTATAGTTACTCTTGGGTTTGATGCAGCCTCAGTGGGCTTAAAACAACACTCGATATGAAACATCTTGCATTTTCTGTCCCAAACACCTCATTCTCATGCAGACCTTCTTCATAAAAGAAGAAGAAGAAGAAATAAATTCTTTGGCATAGTAAATAGGGGCCACGAGAGAATTATTACCACAGTAGCCACGTGAAGAGTGTGTGTTCTTTTCAAAGACAGATTGGAGGAAGATGCGTATGAAAAAGAAAAAAGACAAGCAAAACAAAAAATAAGCCCAGAATTTCATGGAGCCTACAGCAACTGATCCAGATTTCCGTGACTGCTTATGAAAAGCCAACTATATATTGGAGATTTGCCTTCTGTTTAATAAACCCTATTTAAAATTTTCGTTTTAGCTTTGGTGATACCCATTTTACAGATAAGGCTAAGCTTCAATGAGCATGGCATTTGTGGAAATTCACAGAGCAAACAAGTGGCAGAGCTGAAAATCCAAAAAGACACCTTCCTTAATGGTACGTCAACGTTTTAGAGTCTCTTTGGGGCAGAAAGTGGTTAAAAATTGACCTTTAAAAAAAGTTTTTTTTTTTAAATATTAGGGATTTAATTAAACTACTGGTTTAATAACTAAGTGATCTCTTTAAAGTATGAAAAATTCAGTTGAAGATGGTCATTGCTTCTCCTTTGCCATCAGAGACCTATGGTTGGGATGTGTGTAGGTAACCAAAAAGGCAAAAAGCAAGTGAGCGGAGGAAAGGGAAGGAAGGGAAAGTTGATTAGGGAAGTTGAGTAAAAGTTGATTTGGACTTTGGTCTATCCTGGAATGTCTCAAGAGTGTAAGGTGGGGCTGAATACTCAAACTCTAAATCAGGTATGTTTCTTTCTTTCACTCACAGTTTTGCTGGAAATGGTTTGCATTTGGGTGTTTCCCATTTTGAACGCTGATTGTTAGCAGAGGCAAAACATCTGAGGCTTTGTTCTGAGGGTCTGCAGTGTAAATGATCTGCATCATCTAGTTAGTCTAGATAAGTCTCACCAGGGCCATGTTGTGGGGTTAATGCTAAACGACGACAGCATGACAGTTAGGAAAAAGGAAAGCCTAGGCAGCACATTGGTTCTTTGGTCTATATGATACTAAAAAAGTTTAAGATCAAGCACCATTGAATGTTTTAACACAAATTAACATATTTAGAATTAAATAGATGTATTTGAAATGTCTACCTTGGGCCCTTAGTTCTGAAGGCATTTTCTTGAATGAATGAGATATGCATCATGGTGACAGCCAAAGAAAACTGGCCCACGTCTGATCACTATCCTGCTCCAGGGATAAACAGATGAACTCAACTAACTAGATGAGGTAGTTTGTTTTAACTGCATTTCAGCTGCAGCCCCTCAGATAGTCCCTGCTGTCGGTGTCCAAAAATGGGGGGGGGAAAAACCCCAAATCTAAATAATTTACAGCAAATCTATTAGTGGAAGAAAGGAACATACCTGCTTTAGAGTCTGAATGTGGAACCCCACCTCACGCTCTTTTAAGACATTCTGGAGGTAGGCCAAAGTTCAAATTGGCTTTGACCCTTTTTCCTTAATCACATTTTTTCTTCCTTCCTTTCCTTTTCTTTCCTCCATTTTCTTGCTTTTCCTCTTATTAAATATTTGTAGTGGTCCTGAAAAACACTATCCTAAGTTCTAGACCAGTGGTTTTCAATGTCTGATCCTCCAATCATCAGCATCAGTGTCACCTGGGAACTTAGACGCAGGTTCTCAGATCCCTCCAGACCTTCTGAAATAGAAAGTCGAGATGCGCCCAGCAATCTGCCTTGACAAGCCTCCACAAGATGCTGATGTATGCCCAAGTTCAGTAGCTTGTAAGTTGGACATGGAATCATGTTAAATTATTGTTTTGTGATAAATTATACAATCTATGTATGCACAGGATGTGTGGGAGAACAAAGGAACCAAAAAGCAAAATCAATATTTCAGAACTTCTGTGACACTTTAAATTCATTTTTCATTGTTAAAGGTTGCCATCTATATATTTGCATATTTACAAATGTGTGTCCTCCTACATTAGCAAACACTCCAATTATAGGTTATCTGTAACACAAGCCAGAAGGAAATCAAACTTCTTTTGGAGGATATTTCAATAGAGAGAATATGAAACATTCCTTCAATAATTTTATGCATTGGGAAGCCATTCAGTTTTCCTAAGACAGAATTTGAACCCAAACCAAAATAAAACATGAGACAGAGACAGAGGAATATTCACCAATCTAGGGAGCAAAGAGTTAATGTCAGATACTCCACGATAGAAGTACAATTTGTAGCAGGATGTGGGTATCTTTGCTGATTTACTGCAGTATTTTTTCTGCCAAGACGCACCCCCAACCCCTTCGTAATCTAATCAGAAAATCAATTTACATTTCTGTGGGATTTTTATTATCATTATATTATTTCTAAAGCATGATGTTCAGCAGGCAACTGCAGTCAGAGAAGTGGTTCCTATTAGGAGAACGAGCCCATTTGTAAGATACTATGAAGGCAGCAGTTAGTAAGAGAGCCTCAGAGGCGGGAGTTTACTGTAAATTCAGGGTGAGTCAACACAATGACAAGATGCCAAGAAAGTTAATTGAATCCTGCCTGCGTGCTGCGTGCGTGGGTAAGCTGCTGGTATTTAAAACAGGGGCAAGCTGGGGGTGCTTGTCTCAGCAGAGGGCAGAACAACGCACCTGAAGGATTGCCTCCTGGTGTGTGCTCTATTCTTTAAGGCACTTTTAACAGATCAATGCCACATTCCAACCCAAATCAGGCTCTGCCTTTTTTGCCTAGTAAGTGTGATGGGAAGAGAGTACCATCTCTATACTGTTCTCTACTTCATGAGAAGCACTGGAGGAGAGGAGGAGGATGGGCAAGCCCCTGAGGGACTATGCCTTGGACCTGCAGCTTGAACATGCAAACAGAAGGTCCTGGAATATACTGCCGCCAGACATGCCATTTTGACATGATGATTATTTGGGGCTACAGGCACTTTTAAAAAGCCAGCAGGTGCAAGACAGGTGCTCTGAACCTCCCTGTTTTCTTCCTGACAGCAGGAGATAAGACCCCCATATGGAAATGTCCTCCCTGTACCGCAAGGAAAGTCACTCTCTTATCAAGGATGAGAGGTTTGAGAACAAGAGAATTCTGTACAGACTTTGTTAAAATAATTCTTATCTTTCCTCTGCCTTCCCTTGTAGTTTAGTTGCTTTTCCTATAATTACTTTTCTTAGTTCAACCTAATTAAATAGCATTTAGATTTTGTCACTTTCTTGGGTTATTTTACTTACTGGGCTCCCATGTCAAGTAAAACTTACGTTAAATAAATTGGTATGCTTTTCTCTTATTAATCTGTCTATGTCAATTTAATTTTCAGATCCAACAAGAGACTCTAAAAGGGTAGAGGTAGAATTTTGCCTTTCCTCTGCCCCTAGAACTGAGTTGAAGAGAAAGAGTTGAAATATTCTTTACTCAAGTTTCTGCCCAAATAACCCTACCTAGGTCTTCCCACATCTAATTTTGAAGAGCACCCCTCCTCCTTCCCTTGGTCCCCTTTACCAGGCTTTCTTCTCCTTCCTCACATTCAGCCATAATGGACATCATCTTGCAGAGCTATTTGTTTCCAAGGGGTCTTCTCGACAGGGAAGGGATTCACTGTTCATGACCATATTTCCTCCTAGAGTGGTGTTTGACACAAAGTAATTTCTTGGCATTTATTAGAAAATGGAAAGAACGAAGAAGCAAATGGGAAGAAAAGTTTTTCTCCTCCTGAAGCAGGAAATGAGAAGAGAAACAGGAGGGCTGATAAAGGAGTAAGGAGCACAGTGAGTTATGTGACTCTGTCTTCATCTGTTTATGTACCAACCAAACTTAGGCTCTTGTTGGGATGGGAATCATGGAGCAATCTCAATAAGAACAGCCAACTCAAATGACTACGTGAGTGGGAATCAGAACTGGAGGTGACTATAAGATTAAAAACCCTCCCAGAGCTGCAGCATGGTGAGGACAGTAGAGGTCCTGGGAATCAGAGCTGATCTTAGGTACATCTCCAGGACAGTGGGACTCTGGCTGGTCTCTAGACAGCAGGAGTGAGTGCAGAAGCAACAGCTGGTATGTTTAGAAGACTCAAAGCTGCTTAGTTTGATGAGTAGCGGAAGGAGCTGGGAACATTTAGACCTGACAGACAAGACTTGCTGTTAAATACTTAAGGGCTGTCATGTGTAAGAGAGTGGAATTGCTCTTTATGTTTACAAAGGTGCAAACTAGGAATTACAGAGTAGGAAATTACTGGAGCCAGAATGCAGATTGCAGGAAGTACTTCCAAGAGAACACAGCTCCCTTTGGTTTCTCAGAGGAGTGTTTCTTGCTGGAGATATGAATGAATGTTGCCATATTCAATGTAGGGTCCTCAGACCAGCAGTATCTGACATCTGGGAGTCTGATAGAAATGCAGTAGTTCAGACCCCATCCCAGACCTACTGAATTGGAATATGGAGCATAAAAAGATTTCCAGGTGATTCATAAGCATATTAAAGTTCAAGAAATGACCAAACTGTGGGGTTATTCCACTTTCTAAAAGGAGGAAGAGATTTGGCTATAGATTCTATACTGTAAGGAAAGGAGTTGATCCTCTTGAATGATTGTTTTTGTTTTAAGATGGGGTCTCAATTGCCCAGGTTGGCTTGAACTTGATATTTTACTGTCTCAGACTCCTGAGTAGCTGGGATTATAGACATGCACCACTGTGCCTGGCTGAAGGTTGGTTTTAATCAAAATAAAACTTAAAGACAGGAGCATGTGCACCCCAGAACTAGCTACTGGTTCTAAACTAAAGATTCTAATGTATTTTAACCTTAATTAAGCATCTATTTTTCTCTGCCAGGCACTAGGATTAAAACAAAATGAATAATACATGCATTGAGCTGTATTAGACAATGCTGTACTGTAATTCTAATGGTCAAAATTGTGTCTTGACCTGGCCCTCTCTATTTCTGGATGAATTTAACAGCTCCTCATTGTGACTTTCTTCAACTCTGCTCCTTTCTTAATTCTTGGTGATGTCTGCAAAATCCTTGATTACTCTAACTTGTTCTGTCCCATAGTTATGGGACATTTTTAAATTTAAAAATCATTTTCTTATTTAACATGTGTGTAGCTATTTGTTTCATTAATACAATGATTTATTTCTGTGTCGCCAATGAAGGGCTGATAAAGTGGTTCCAAGGTCAGGAGGCTTGAGTTCTAGTGCTTGCTGATGTATTTCAGAAGGAGTGAGTTCTCTTTTGGGGATGGGAACTAATGTTGTTTAGTGCCCTGGTACTCAAAGTAGGGTCTCAGAGCAGCAGATCTCTATCAACTGGGAGTGTGTTAGAAATGTACAATTTTAGACCCTGTTGCAGACCTACTGAATTTGCAGGTCTGTGGTATAAATACCTCCTTTATGGCCAGTTTCTAGTCAACATTGTGCTGTCACCAAATATGGCATTGGGCAATGATGTGTACCATCAGCTCGGTGAGCTGGTCTGAGCAGGCTTTATCACACAAGTGCTCCTTAGCACCCAGGACAATGCCATCATTGAGTAGTTATTCAAAAATACATTTTAAAAAAAATCAAGAAGTAGAGAGGAGAACCTGATGTCATATTGTCTACTAGAGTAAGAAGAAAGTGTTCTATGGGCAAAAAGGGGGACAGTTATTACTTCAGAGAACACTGTGGCTTGCTCTTGGAGGTGACAGTCAGCTGGGTGTGAACTTGACCAAGTGAAGTTGTTTAGGGTGAGCAAAGAAAACTGGGGCCATGAGAGTCCCTGAGATGGCAGTTTGAGGAAAATAATTAGGATTCCAAGGCGAAGGATTTCAGGAGAGGCTAGGAGCAGGCAATCAAATGTTTTGAATGCTGTATTAACCAGCATGTTGAAGTGAATGGGGATTCACTGAAGAAATCTAAAATTCAGGATAACATTAGCAGACTTGCCTTCTAGAAATATCCTTTTGCAGGTATATGGGCCATTAACTCTAGTATTAGAGGTAGAGTGGGGAGCCAGGGAGACTAACAATAAGACTATTAATGAAAAACCATCTAGAAAAAGATGTGCTAAGGGACTGTGATGAGAACAGAGCACCAGGAATTGAGCTATGGGAGTACATTGGAAAGCTATTTAGAAGTAGATTTGACACAAGAGGCACCCAGTGGGATGTGGAATACAGAGGAAGAAGGTGAGATGATTGTGAATTTTGTAGTTTGGGATGATTGGATGGTTACTGTGGCTTTAACTAAAATAGGCAGCACAAATTGCTGTTCTAGATGTAGAGAAAATGAACAGTACTACTGGTGATATGCTGACCGTGGAAGGCCACATGCCACTGAAGTGAGATGGCTCAGTGCAAAGGAAGTCAGCATCCTGTAGGCTCTGAAGCAATCCTAGCTGGGTCTAATAGGGTGATGGGACCCTGGCGGGCATCTGGACAGCTGAAGTTGGTGCCAAGACTTTGGCATGTTGAGAGAACTCAAAAACAAAGATAGAGAGTCAGAAATGAGGGATTTTTGTTAAGGAGAGAGGTCAAGGGTAAAGAAATAAACTTACATGTCCACAACATAGATGAGAATCCTGGAAGCAGGCAGATACTCGAGGAAAGAGATTTGCAAAATGAAAGATCAGTCATTAAGGGTGAAAACTTGGAAGCATTCATATTAAGGGACCTCAATAAAAGAAGCAGTATCAAGAGGACAGAGAAAATCCTCTCAGGGTAGCAAAAGGTAAATGAAGGAAGATGAAGGGAGGTAGCTTAAAGTGCTTAGAATATCAATTACCACAATACAATAAATTGAGGATGAAAAATCATTCATTGGATTAGGTTGTTTGTTGGAGATAGCTGTCTATAGAGGTTGGGATGCACAGATTGCAGAGGGTTGAGAAATAAATAGGAATTGAGAGGGAGTCAGTGAAGGATGCTGTCTTACTAATGGGGAAAAATACAACTAGATGCCTGTTGTCTCACTTTCTTACTGATTTGACTTTTGTTGATTCTGGGAAAGGTATATCCCTTATTTCCATAATGTCAAGTTGTTCAATATTCCTTCAAAGTCATAGGTATGGAAACATGGTCCTAGTTTACTTTGTGTGGCAAAAATGTTCATTTGATAATGAATTTTCACTCTTCTTTCACAAATTTGTCACATTTTAGAAATTTGCCCTTTCTGTTCATCCCTACCCCTCAATTTGCCCATAGTTTTCTTAATTTTTCTTTAATAAAGTTGTTTTAAGAAAAAAAAAAAAAAGAAGGGGGAAAAAAAAACTAAAGGGCTAGTCAGGTATCTTTAGCCATAGTAAGTATTGTGGAAAAGGACCTTTGCCTTTTGGTCTGTCTCCTCTGCCTCTTCTGTCACCAGGAGTAATTCTTGCTGATAAGATAGAACTTGTGTTATCAACAAAAACTACAATCTAAGTGTTCTTCCTTTAATCTTCACTCTTTGTTCAAATGAGCAAATCTGTCCCTGGCTACCAGATTTGGCCTTGACAAACTACCTCTGTCCTGACCTAACCTTTGATCTGTGATTTCTAATTGCATTCTGTAAGGGGTCCTGCTTTTTACACAATTTATTGACCCTTACAGGAATTTGAGTTTAGTGTCATTTGACAGAACTGATGTTTCCTGCAATCTGACAGCTATTTGGATTTCAGAGTCAATAGCCAACAAAAATATTCCCATGGCCTTTCAGAACCTTTCTGTTTTCTTTTGCTTTAAGAACGAGACACAAGAGTTAAAAGTATTACCCAAACCGGTTTTGACAGTGAGAGAAATGATGCCCCTGACTAAAGTCTGTTTAAATATAAACTTGATGTAAAATTGACTATGAATTTTTCTCCATATGTGTGTGTGTGTGTGTGTGTGTGTGTGTGTGTGTGCATGCATGGGTGATACTGGAGTTTGAACCCAGGGGCACTTTACCATTGAGCTACATTTTATTTTTTATTTTGAGACAAGGTCTGGCTAAGTTGCCAAGGCTGGCCTCCAACTTGCCAGCTTCCTGCCTCAGCCTCCCAGGTTGCTGGGATTACCATGCACCACCATGCCCAGCTCTCCCTATCTACTAATTAATTGTGTGTATGTAGATATCCTGTAATTTATGATAAGTTCTGACAATTGAAGGTACAAATGGCATTGCTAAATTTTAATTCAGTTGATGAGAAAATGCTATTATCAATATTGTGATTGTAGGTGTATTTTATATATGTTAGGTAAAACTGTATAAAATTGCTGTTTGGTAGATTGAAAATATATGTCAGTTGTATATGGTTCAACTACACACATACACACACACAGAGAGAAGGAAAGTTATCTTAAAATGTAAATACTTGACAACAGAATTTTGATAGACTTCCTGTGGGTCAAATATTTTAAATATTTTATTTAATCATAATATTTGTGAGGTAGAAATTGGTTGACCACTACATTATGCTTCCTCCTAAGACTTACCATCTGAGGTCTTGATGGACTATTCAATAAAGGGGAAAAATCATGAACAACAAATGGCATTACTCTTTAATTCCAAGGTGGGCAGAATGCTAAGTTTGATGTCAAAGGAGGAGAATTTAAATAATGAAGCAGGAAGTAAAACATGTTTGCCTAGTCTTGCCTTTAAATAACTGTGATTTTGGATAAGAACTACAAACTTCTTTGTGCCATGGTTTTCCCATTTGCAAACTGTTAGGATGAGGTTAATGTGATTTGAAGACCCCTCCCCTGTGTGGATATGGCTCACTGCATTTAGGCTGACACAGGCAGGTCCATTAAGGTAGGAAAGAAAACTAAACTAAAACATCTTTCCCAGATTTTGTCCTAGGACCACCCTCATCCAACTCACTTGAGGATATTCATAAAAATAATAGGTTCATCTACTATAGCCCCAGAACTACTGAATAAGAGTCCTTGGGAATGGAGCCAGGGAATCTGCATTTTAGCATTAGTTTTTCCAAAAATCTGACATCTGTATAAATGAATGTTCATACTGCAACGTGAGTACCACCAGTAAATCATAGGCATCTCAGATTTGGGAACTGCTAAACCAGGGGTGTGGTAGAAAGACAACAGGCAAGTTTTCCTCCTTCAGAAAATGAGGGAGTGGAACATCTCTTCATCTACAGGAATCTCTGATGAAGAGTGCTGGAGTTTATTCTAAGAGCCCTTTTTGTTTCTCATAACAGATTTTCTGTGAATCCTGGGGTAGCAGGTACTTCCCTATTTGGTTGGTCTCTTGGACACTCACTCTTCCCTTGAGCCACAAATCCTTCTCTGGATTTGTGTCAACGGTGTCAGTGCAGATCACTTAGTCCCTTAAAGATTAAAATTATGACTTTCAGCATCAGAAACTTTTTCAGACCCTTCTTTAAATACGGCTTTCAGGGATCTCTCGCCAGGGGAAGCACTGATGTAATTCAAACCTCTCTATTCATTTAAAAGTATTAGGTACTTACTATGAGCAAAGAACACTATACCAAGCTCCAGGGATACTTATTATCAATATGGTGTCAAGCACATTATCAGTGTTCAATAGATAATTTTTCATAGATGTGACAACTATCTTCTCTAAGCCAAAAAATGTCTGCAATTTTACCAATGACACAATTGCACTTGGTTTCAATAAAAAATGACCTGTTAACTGGAAGTCAGGTCTTTTAACATCTAGAGCCTGACTTCCAGTTCTTCCCTTCCTCTGTGTTTCTTTCTCTCTTTTAATATCCTAAAACAAAATGAAAAGTTCAGTGGAAATGATAAAGTTCAGATTTCATTAGCTTTTGCTATCACTGTTCCTTGGGGAGGAAAAAAAATCACATTTTTGGGTGACCTTTTTAGTTAATTCACAGCCGAGACAAAATCACCCTTAGTGTCTTTTCTATTTATAGGTAATTAGACTGGTTAGTCAGCATGGTCTTAGGGGGTGGGCTGTGCAGTGGGAGTGAACAGAGGCAGAATATGGCTCTCATCCTTCTAACTTCTGGGTCCTAGACCCTGGGACACCAAAGCCAGGAGAAAAATGAGATCAGTTGTGACAAGCCCTACAATAGAGATGGACACCCAGAGTAGAGAGGGCCTAGTGACCTGAGCATCAGGGAAGGCTCATGGGAGGAGGGACTGTTTGGGCTGAACCTTCAGTAGTATGTGACCAGAGCTCAGGGGAGGGAAGACAAAGGCTAATTCAGATGATAGATGCAGCAGATGCAAAGGAACTGAGATGTGCATGCTCTGCAGAGAAAAGAGGCAAACTCTTTATTTCTACAAGGGTGGACTTCTGGATATTTCTGAACAGAATTTGGTCTCTGCATTTGTAACCCAGTCTTTCCTGATCAAGGATTTTCCAGACTCTCCAATATCAGCCACATAACTATTCTTCCAGACAAGCTGGGTCAGGACTGACCTCAGGGTGTTTTTTATTAAAACAGTGTGGTCTCCAGTAACATCACTTATTCGTGAGTTTCCCAGATGGAAGAGGTATACCAAATTGGTGGTGTCAGGTACAATTCCCATAAATAGAAGATGAAAAGAAAGATCTATGAGGTCACATCCAGTCTGTCTCTGGAGGATCAGGGCAGGAGGATTCAGGATGTATTTATTTTCTAGCACTCTGTCCAGCTCAGACTTACATGTTTACATTTGTATAGCACCTTTCCTCAAAGGAAATGACTTCACTCCTGGAACAGCGAAAGGTCACTTGAAATCTGAGTTACACAGAGATGCAATAAACTTCACCCTGTCGGGAAGTTTGCACTGAGACTTTGTGAATTGCACCCCATCACTCCCACTTACTCGCCTGCCTGTGTGTGATTCTCCAAGCCATTCCACACTTGCCTGCTTGAGACCCGCCTCATCTCCTCCCAGACAGCTCCCACAGTTTCCCCAGTGACCTTAATTATCACCTCGTCAAGTCTACATATTTAGTGCTTTTAATCTGTCCCAAGAAATCAATCCATCCTCTACACGCACCACTTTTGTTTAACCCTTTCATCAGTTTCCTACCTTGCTCCGGTAGGTTTCCACTTTCAGATTTGAAGTGACTCCGAAATAATCTATCCTCTCATTAGAGCCTCGTAAAAAGGGACTTTGCAACCTGCCAGCTATGTGATTTTTCCACCTCTGAAAGTGAACTTCGAAATGATATTAGCTCCATTGCATGACTGGTCTAAATCGGACTGCTTTTCAAGTCTACTCTGTGCTTTGAATATTTCCCTTCAAAGGGAGCGGCTGCTTTTTCCCTCCAGTTAAATCTCTCTTTATTATTTTCTGTTCTCATTGCTATTGCTGCTAGGTTTCTTTGCATCTCTCTTCTTTCTTTCCTGGCATTTGCAATCCTTTCAATTTGGAATCACCTGAGAATTTCCCTAGTGTGAGGTCTTCTTTGCACATTGGCCATGAATATAGATGATGATAGGACCAAAGGTAACGACCATGCTTGCAGACTTCCTTTGTTTATGGGGCTCTGCTTTTAAATCTTCTGGATGGTTATAATGGGTTGATCAAGGGTGACCTCCCTACTAGGAGCTCAGGTAAGTCAGCTGGGATAGTGGAATGAGTTCAGGCCTTGGATTCAATGAATCCAGGTTCAAATCCCTGCTCTGGCATTGACCAGCCTAAGATTTTGTGTGATTTAAATAGAGTTGCTGTAACAAATGATCATGAGTCAGGTGGGGGGCTTAAAACAGAAGCAATTCATTCTTTTACAGATCTGGCAGCTAGGTGCCCCATTCCATGTTGCTCTCCTAGCTTCTGGTGATTGCCAGAGATGGGTGGCATTTGTTTGCTTGCAGATTCTCTCTTCCAATCTCTCTCTCTGTCTCCACATGACTGCCTTTCTTCTCTGTCTCTGTGTCTCTCCTGTTCTTCTGAGGACAACAGTCATTGAGTTCAACTGTTCTTTAAATCCAGTATGATGTCATTTTGAGATCCTTAAATACATTTGAAAAGACTTTATCTTCAAATAAGTCTACATTCACAGGGACTGAGGGTAAGGTCCTCAGCATATTTTGGGGAAACTGTTCAACTCACTATCACAGTCTCATTATTTGTTCCCTTTGAACTTCAGTTTTCTCATCTGTAAAATGGGGATAATATTGCTTCTCAGAATTGTTGCTGAGGGAAATAAAAGATAAATGGTTTTAAAGCCCCTATCATCAAGGCTCATAGTAAGTGATCAGTAACTTTTAAATCTCTTTTCCAAAATTTCTCCTTTGGTATGATGCTTTACAAAACAGATGTGATATTGATTTCCATTCAGAAATTAATTTTCACCAATCTAGTTCTACATTACTATATGAAAATTAGAAAGATATCCTCTTATAATTTGTCTCTAAGACAAAGTTGAAAATTTGGAGGAGGAAGGGGGTTAGACAAAAGCCCAGCAAGACTAATTCTTTCAATCAATACTTAATGAACAACTAATAGACAAGACCCCAGGGCTCATGGAAAGATAGATAATAGAATAACATGGTAAAGGTTTAATCTAATTCCAAGTAGCTATGTATAAAACAGAAAAATGGAACAGGACAAAGGCATGGGGCATGATGGAAGACAAGGATAATGGTGAGCTTTGAAATGGTAACATTTAAAACAGGAATTTAGTGAAGTGAGGGCACACCCTATGCAAGAGATTAGGGGAAACACATTCCAGACACAAGGAACAGCAGGTTTAAAGGCCTGGAGGTAAAAGGAGGAAAAGTAGGCTGACCAGGACATAGAAAGCAGGGGATTGTGAGGTTGAATTTAGAAAAGGGGGCAAAGGAGAGATGATATAGAGCCTTATAAGCCAGGATTGGGACCGGGCCACTGAGTGCTGAGCAGAGCCCATCGGGGCTGGGAGAGCATTGTCCAGGGACAATGGGTGGGTGCTATTGGCTGTAAGGCAGGTAGCAGTACAGACTGAGGTTAATCTGGCAGGTTCTCTGGGCAGTAGGCACAGTTGTCTAGGGTGCATAGAACACTTCCCTCCTTTTCCAACTCAAGTCTTTCTCTGCCACCATTCTCTTTGCCCATTCTCCAAACTACTCTCCAGCCATGGGAGCATCAGCAGCTCTGGATGCTTTTCTTGCTCTTGTTTTTCTTTGCATTATTCATTAGAAGTAGACAGTAATACTCCATGGGATTTCTAGGATCTGGAATGTGACATTTCAAACTATCAATTCCTCCAGTTCAAGTGACAAGATAGTGCTTTTCTAAATAATTTTGTAAAATTCCAAGTCCTGTTAAATGAATTTGCTCACTTGGAGGGTCCATTACACACAGACGGCTGCTGCTTTTACAGTCCACTCACCTGAAACTCCGTTCTTATGTGCCATGTTGGGCAGCTCACCTAGAAGAGAACTCAGTTTGAGGTAGTCTCATCCCAGTCTGCTATGATAAATTACTTCATTCAAAAGCATATTCTCAAAGGATAAAAACAAGCATAAGAAGATAAAACTAAGGACCTTTCCAAAAGAGAAAACAGATGGAAAGCACTGATACATGGAGGGAGTGAAGGAAAGCTCAAGAAAGGCATGAGAAGTCCGTGACAGCATAACATGTAAATGACATTGTTTAGCTCTTCTGAAATGAATCTTCCTTTGTTAGTGCAGGCATGCAAAAGTCTGTTAAATAAACTTCTCTAGAAGAAAAGATAAGATATCTAGTTTCCACTGTTGACAACTGACAATCAAGAGCAAGTCAAATCTAAAATTTTATGTTAGAATTATGAGATTAACTAATACTTGTTGATCACATGTAATGCATGAGCATATGGTTATCATTAGCTTTTGGTCAGGCTATTAGGCATGGGATGCATTCAACATTGAATATCATATATTGAGCACCTACTGTATACAGTGTTCCTGATGATTTGTGCAGGGGCCAATGGGGAGGAAGACAAGACCCTGTCCTCCTGAAGCCTTCAATATTGATTCCGAATCATTTTTTATGGCCTTCACTTCTTTTTATCTGATTTATCTTGGGATTGTTCTGAATTAACCAAAGCCAAAAAGACTTTGGAGCTGGGTGGTGGAAGAGTAATGAGCATGAGCAGAGGCCCAAAGGCCAAAAATAAAAAACAGTCCACAAATTGAGGGAAGCAGCCCTCCCTTCCAGGGTACCTGCTCCAGGCGCTTTTTGTTTTAGTGATGCTCTGCTGTGATGAGCCAACCTGGCCACAGGGTGTCACAACTGCCCCAGGGACTCCAGGACACACTTGGGAGGTAAAGTCTAAAAGGTCAGACACCAGCAATTTGTATCCGCCTCTCCTACCCACATGGACAAGTGAGTCAGCTCTGAGTCAGCCCAGCTGCAGCAGAAATCATCCAGCATGTCGCCTCTGCCAGGGGCCTGACAGAATGTCTCCAACATTGCTCACCAGGCCTTGGGAGGCTCCCTGTGGAACAGAAGGTCTAAATTCTGGCTGTCCTTTGAATGAGGAGAGGGGTTGGGGATGACTCCACACCTGCTCAAGACTGTCTCCCTCATAGGCCCCCAGGAATGGGACCACGTTTGTCACTGGGCAGAGATCTGCATCATTTATTTGTAGAAACACCAGGCAGGGAGTCAAGAGGCAATGCTGGTGCTGCCTCTGCTTCCTTCAAGTTGGGGGCCTTCAGCTGCTAGGTACACCGAGCTGGGTGTGGTTTCTCCATATTTAAAATAAAAGGGATCTTTTTAACTTAAAAATATTAAAGAAGACTCTATTGTGTCTCATACTGCTAGACATTTCATTGTCTTATTGGGCCTGTTGAGATGGGAGGAAGCAATTCCTATTAACAGACACAGAAATGAAGCTCTGGGAGACTAGCAGAGCAGTAATGTAGAGGCAGCACAGGAAAAAATATTTTAATCCAGATATGCCCAGATTAATTCTACAATAATCAGGGCACTAATTTACATACCATATGGAAACTTCTTGTGATTCCTGAGTATTAAGTTTAAAGCATGCCAGGATGAAAGACACAACAATATATTTGAATAAGACTTAATAAAGGTAGATTCAGGATCTTTGGGATAGGAGCTAAGAAGGGTATTTGTGAATGAAATGTTAACATCAAAATGGGATCAAGAATGGTAGATAAAGGATCAACAGAAGAAGGAAAACAAATTTCAATTACATTCAACCAATATTTATTGAGTTTCTCTCCGGAGAAAGTTACTGGTTAGGGCAATAAAAGGCATTCAACATTTGAAGCAAGTGAACATCCAGCCATGCCAATATCTAAGTGCAAATAAGAATGACAAGGGGCCAGGAAGGAACAAACAAAGTGCTGTAGAAATTCAGTGAAGGAAAAATGTCCCCTGGCTGGAACTGGAGAAGCATCATGGAGCAGGTGCTATTTCCACAGTTCTTAAAGGATAGCAGTAGGATGTCGATAGGTAATGAGACAAAGAATGAACTGGAAGGAAGAAACATATGGACAGAAGTCAAGAAAGAAGTGAGTTTTCCAAATGCTCCTCTCTATTGGGTTGAAATTCAGCACAGAGATCAGATATTCCTGGGAACGTTTATGTGGAATCATCTGGTAGAGAACCTTCCTAAAAGACAATTCTGAATTTGGTGGATGACGAGTGACCAAAATGAGTTCTGAAGTAAGCTAACAATGTACTTTTGATAAAGACATCTTTGTCTATTGTTTTTGGATGGACATTTGAGATAGGAGATGGGCAGCCAGATTAGTGGTTAGGGAAATATCGATTTCCTGAATCTGGTGGCCATGGGAATGAAAATGAGATGTTAGAGATCCAAGATTGGAGTTTGAGGATGTAGCCTCTTATTAAATACAGGTTCTGGGGTTTTGGAGAAAGGCCAGAGAGGGTTGAGGTTTCGAGACTCAGTGGAAAGATGAAGATGTCATTAAGATAAGCAAGTAAGTAAAGAAACGTAAAAATTAAAGATCAGAAGGAGGGGCACACTGAGAAAATAATTAATATGAAGAGATATAAAGAGAAAATAAGATGTATACAGATGAAGTATCAGGAAGGACTTATTTGACAAAGTGAAAGTGAGAAAGAGAGCTAAGAAAACTACCACCTGAGACATAGAGTTACAGAGGAAGTGAGTTCCTGCAAGACCATTAGCTTCAGGCACACAAGGGATCAAGGACTGAGGTAAAGTCTTTAGGAGTGTTCATGAGAACATCCCTGATGGGTGTCACTTTAGCATCAGTGTCATTTCATCTGAACAATAGAAGCTCTCGTGCCTTTGTAGTGTGTCTCCAACACAGTGCCACCCCCATCAGATATGATCAATGAATGTTTGCTGAGTGGAGAAAGAAAAATGCAAATACAGTGCTGTGAAGGTTGATCTGGATTGTGAACTTGATTGGATTGAGAGATACCTAGGCTTAAGAAACTTCTTTATGAGGATGTTTCCAGAGACAGTTGGCACATGGGACAGCAAACTGAGGGGGAGACCCATCCTGAATGTGGGTGGGCACAGTGCAAGTTTTCATTCTAGCAAGCTCCTGGTGGTATTGATGCTGTCTACTACTTACTAGTCTAGAGATACAGAAATGCTCCCTTGATGTTCCGTGAGAAGAACTAAGTGGAATCCCAACCACTTTTCTTATTTGTTCTTTGACTGCAGGTATCTCTCTGTGCCTGCTTCCACACATGCAACCCAGAGTCTTACCTATAACATGGGAATGATAGGGGTGTTAATGAGCACCAAACTATCTCACAATATCTGCCTAAATAGTGTTTGTTGATTTCAGATATTTCTTTCTTTAAAATTTTTCATTTTTTTTATTTTTCAGCTTTGTTAAGGTATAATTGGTGAAAAGTTATATAATCAAGATGTACAATGTGATATTTTGATATACATATATAGTGAAATGATTACCACAATCAGGCTAAGTGTTATATTCATCTTCATATAGCAACTGTTTTCGGGGAGGGGGATGACAATACTCAAGATCTTCTTTCAGCAAATTTCAGGCATACATAAGATCAATTGTAGTCATCATTTTGGAATTAGGTGTCTAGAACTTACTTATACCTGCAAATTTGTACCCTTTGACCAACATCCCCCACTTTTCCCAAGCCCTAGCCTCTAGCAACCACTAATTTACTTTATTTCTATAGTTTTTAATTTTTTTTTTTTTTTTTTTTGGTACTGGGAATTGAACCCAGGGGCACTTGACCACTGAAGCCACATCCCCAGCCCTATTTTGTACTTTATTTAGAGACAGGGTTTCACTGAGTTGCTTAGGGCCTCACTAAGTTGCTGAGGCTGGCTTTGAACTCACGATCCTCCTGCCTCAGCCTCCCAGGTGCTGGGATTACAGGCGTGCGCCACCACACCTGGCTTAGTTTTTAATTTTTAAAATTTGTAATAAACAAAGATTGGGAGCTTGAGGAGGAAGCAGAGTAGGAGAAAAATATATTTTATTTTGCTTATTTAAGAAGTGGAAAGATCTGTTGTGCATATTAATGGTCAGATTTTGTCTGCATCATCTGATTTCTGTGCAACCCAGCTGATTTCAGAGCTGACATGAATCTTGGGTTATATGCATGTCCATGAGTCAGTCAGACATACATGGCCTCCAAGGAAGTTTATCTTGTCTATACAAAGTTAACCATAGCACCTAAACCCACACATTTGGAAGGGGAAGAATAAAATGAAGCACCCTTAGACTTGCACATAGATGCATAATTTGATTCCAATAAAAATGGAGATGAGACTGCAGCTAGATAACCATCGGTGTGGTCCCAGGTACAGAGGTTTAATTTTTTTATGTTTGCATTTAGTCATCTTTATAGTTCTGACTTCCCAGCTCATTTCTGAATAAATCCATGCAACATTGAAACAAATGCCAAGGAAACTGAAAAAGCTCTCTCAGAATTTCCCGTCCATATTTATAGTGAGTTGACAGATATTGCTTTTCCTTCATTTCAGACCCTAATCAATTCATTGCTAAGAGGAAAGAGAGAGAATGGGAGTAAAGAAAACAGATGATGAGGAACAATTTGTATGAGGCTTCTGGTCATTACCCTTCTGTTATAACTCTCATTAGGAGAACTAATTTGCATTACATTAATAAATATCAGAGTAGTAGATGCAACAATCAAGGAAGATGCTATTGCAATGGCAAATACATTGCTGCCATTTACTTGTTAAATCCATTATGTGCAATTCTGCAATTTGGTGCTTTGAAGAGGAGAAAAGTGTTCTCTTTATGAGGATCCCCCTTTTATTTGGTCAGGATGAAGATAATAGGCAAGGGGAAGAGAGTATTTTGGCCCACCTGCCTTTGTGTACGAGGTCTGTGACTGTGCCTCACTTGAATCCCTCAAGCATCATCAATCTAGACACTTTGCAGCCCTATCTTGTTTCCTTGGTTGTTGTGAAGACTGTGGTCCCAGCCCTAATGCTGCTCCATGATAGTTTTTGGGAAACTCAGTTCTGATCTACCATATCACTGAACAACCAGGAACTCCTGAAAGGCTTCACCATTGACAATGGAAAGGAGTAGAGACTTTGGAGTACAAAATAAGGCTCCCTGGACTCCATCCTCATATACTCCCTCTCAGTACTGAGGGGAATGGGGGTCCTGCTTCTCACCTGAGGAATTTTTTAAAAAGCAGATTACGATTCCACAAGTTCCCACTGGTGTCAGATGCTGTTGCTCCAGAAACCATACTTTGAGTAGCTCTAAAACTTGCTTCTCTTGTCTTAGCCAGTGATACATTTCAACATCTTCAATAAAACACTCTGTCTTCTTCTGTGACAAGAACAACTTGAGTTTCACTCATAAAGCTTCAGAGAGCCACAGTCCTTTATTTCAAAGTAAAAGAAAACAGATTAGCAGTATATAGATTGTATGGGGAAAGCACCTTGATTATTTTCCCCTCAAAATGTAGAGGCCAGTAAGCAAATGAACCAGCAAACATTGTGCTCTGCAGCCAGTTTTTCACATAGTTCATCCTAACTTTAGTTACGAATTTTTAAGAACGGCATCCTCATGTTACAGATTCCTAGGAAGAAGTAGAGGGGAAAACTGGGTTTGGGCAGAAGAAAAAGAATCATATTCACTGAATACTCTTTATGCTGAGATTAATGCACGTATCAGATTTTAATCTTAACAACAGCCTCAAGGGGTTGGAGATACCATACATTAATGATAAAGAAACTCAGAAAGGGGCCAAGAGACATCAGAGAGACTTAGTGACTTTACCAGGGTCAAGCTTACTAGGAAGACCTGGAGCTTCCATTGCTTTATTTAAAAAAATGTTTCTGATTTACCAATTCTTTGAGATCTTCAGTTTCACTTAAGGCCTACTAGCATCTTTTATCTATCTTTTGCATCATTTCCCATGAGATGGATGTGGCAGCTTGAGTACCAGCACTCATCATTGTCATTAGGGAGAATATTGGCTTCAAATTAACCATACTTGGCTCACTTGCATGTTTCAATTATTAATGGAACAGCCTACAAAATCATGAAAACAATATGTACAGAGAGAACGGATGAGAATTTTCTAAACTTGATGAATACTGTGAAAAGTAACATTAGGCAGCCATAATATATTCATTATACTATAGTTTGAAATAATTTTACACTTAGATGCCTTATAGTAAACTTACATTCCAGTAACAACAAAGAAAATATTTGGAAGACAATTAGATAGAAGATGGATTAGCCAACCATCTTTTTAATACTTGAAAAGAGGTACAGCTCCAAAAGAGAAACACTAGGGTATGTGAAAATGAATTGGTTGACCTATGGTGAATCATTAGTACTTACGATTTCTTAAGCACACATTAATTATTTCCTGTATCATTAAGATACGTTAGATTTGTTTTGATGCATTTGATTACGTCATGAAATATCATTTATGAAATGTGGTCCCATTCTCCCCACTTAAATGAAAAGTGTCTATGTCAAGAGCTCCCTGCATATGGAATAACACAGACTGTGATATCTTAAATCATGGGTTATCTTTTATGTGCTTCATACACTGAAAATACTTAGGAGAATGCTTTACGTATACAGAACTCTCAGTAAATAAATGCTGAAAAACTAACAGAATCCTTGATCTTGAGCAGACTTCCTTTTAATTTTTCTAGTTCTTTAGATAGATGGATTCTAAGTGGGACGAATTAACTTCAGGGGAATAAAAATTAAACTTTTATTCTCTGACATTTTGGATGGAAATTTTAGAATATTTTTTATATTTACAAGTGGATGTTTTATACTATATACACTAACTTTATACTGTTATACACACATGCACATACACACTCTCATGTATATATATTGTTATATATGTATACTGTAATAGTCTATAAATATTATAATATATACACAACTTTATAAATAATTCAGCGCACATAAAATGGGATGAATGTCCAAATGTAAAATCAAAGTGTTTGGAATGCAAATCAATACCTCTATGGATACCACTTCACATTCATTAAAATGACTAAAATAAAAACAGACAATGGCAGGTACTAACAAGACTGTGGAGAAATTGCAGCTCCTCATACTCTGCTGGTGAGTATGTAAAATGGTAGAGTCGCTTGGGAAAGCAGGGTGGCAATGCTTTAAGTTGTTGAAATTTGAATTACCATGTTACCCAACAATTCTACTCCTGGGTCATATATGCAAGAGAAAAGAAAATACATATCCACACAAAAATTTGTATGTGGATATTCATGGCAGCATTAATTGTAACAACTAAAACAACCCCAATGCCCTATAACTCATGCATTAATAAAATGTTGTTATGTCCATAGAATTGATTTCATGTCAAGAAATGATGTACTAACACAAGCTACAACATGGATGAACTTGAAAATGTGCTGCTAAGTGAAAGAAACTAGACATAAAGGTACCTACTGTATGACTAGACATAAAGGTACCTACTGTATGACTAGACATAAAGGTACCTACTGTATGACTAGACATAAAGGTACCTACTGTGTGACTCCATTTATTGAACATATTCAGAACAGGTAATACCACAATATAGAAAGTACATTGGTGGTTGCCTGGACCTGAGGGGAATGAAAATGGAGGAGTGGCTGAAAAAGGGTGTGGTGTTTCTTTAGGAGTTGATGAAAATATTCTAAAATTAAAATTAGATATAGGCGAGAGTAGTGCAATTCTGGGAATATACTAAAAACACCAGTATATTTTTAAAAAGTGAATTCTATGGTATGTGAATCATTTAACAATAAGACTTTTATTTTAAAAAATAAAAATGCATTTGAAAACCACTGCTGAAGATAAATTCACACCAATTGATTGAAGCAAATATAACTAAGAAGACCATAGCAATAAAAATGTTCAGTTCCATTTGCATTAAGTTGCCACATTTGTTTATTCCTTGTCTTAAATGGCACAAACCCCCGAAGATACTTCTCTTTAAATTCACTTTATAAACATTGATATAACGAGATGGTATGTTCCATTTTGCATATCCTCATGGTGATCTAAAAGGGATGTCAATGAATGTATATTGAGAAATTAGGACATGCTGGAGAAACTAATCAATTTGTTCCATGAATTAAAAGGAAAAAATATTAGATTTGTGATAATATGTCTTAATTTAAAGGAATATGAAGAAGAGAGAAAAATAAGTGGTTTTATGTTATCTTCCATTTAAGCCTAAAATACCCAGAGATTAGCCATGATTCCTTTTCTAGCCCTGTTTTCAGGAAGCAAGAAATATGGCCTTTTAACTTTTCTTTCCTGTTTTCGCCTTCTCATCACTGACTAATTATTAAGGGCAAAGTACTATTGACTTGAATTGTTATTCAGGGTGCTGTGGAGGTAACCAGGGCAAAAGGCACTGGTTTTGTGCCCTGATCGAAAGCTAATGTAACAGACCCAGTCTAATATCTGATGTTCCCAACAGATGGGTCACTAAGGGGCCCTGATGTGTCTGAAAGTTGCCCTGAATTCTTACTCTAGGAAAAATGTGTGGGTGGGGGAAGTAAATGTAGCTGTGTGGGTAACATTACAGGGATCTTCCATAAGAAAAATATTTTATATTACAAATATAGAAATAGTTACAAAAATGAACATTTACTTAGAATGACAAAACATACACAGGTAAAAATGTTGCCAAATTACAACATGAAATCTAAAACAATTTATTTCAAAATGTGTGTCATTCCTCCCTCCTCACCCTGCAAAGTGCTGTAGGACATGTTTGTAACACAGTAGAACTTCTGGCCCTAAATTTTGTTTTGCAATATTGAGTGAGTTAGCACAGCCAGAATTATTGGAATAAGTAGTAGGACTCTTAGTAATAATTAGGAGAATTATTAGAAGCCCTGCCTATACTGGAAAGATAGTGATGACTGAATTACACATGAGAATCACTGTGAACCACACAATTGGGTACCGTTAAACATGAACTTAAGATAAACCTGACTCAACTCCTTCTGAAGGTGATGCCCAAAGTGCTCATGGACACCACCTTGCCACACCACATGTGCAAATCTTTGGGGAAGAATAGTGAAGTGGCTGTATCAGACAGGTGAGAGTGAATGGTGTTAAAATACACACTTTTAAGCTGTATATGGCAACTCATAAATGTGTACAATTTCTGTTTTTATGTATCATTTGAAAATTGAACTAAAACCAAAAATAACCACATCTGCAAATTTTACAATAATAAGGCCCTGGAAGGAATCTGTTTGCAGGGGGTCCTGAAGCCCCAGCTTAGCTTCATAATAAATATAACTCCACTGACCTCCTTGTTTGCAGAGAGATTTTGTAGATGCCCATTCAAATAAATTCATCTTTCCCATTTCATGCAGGTAATACTATAGGAATAATGAATCCACAGGGCATCTCAAAACATTCCAATTTAAAAGATAGAGGAGAGAGAGAAGAGGCAGTGTGAGAAAGTACTTTTTATCAAGATATATTTTTCCTAGAATATTCCCCGCCTTTTAAAAAATATTACTAAGGAGAGAGATGAAAACTTTTTCCCCTCATAAAATACATTTTTTAAAAACAAATTCATAGTAATGTCCTCACTGTGAGAGTATTATTAGGTTACTGAATCATTGTGAGTCAAAAGCCTTAAATCTTATCATACCGGCTTATAGCAAACTTATACCATCACTAGTGTAAATCTAGAAAGGCAAGAAAAAAAATCACCTTCTTTAATATATTTAACTGAAACGCTGTGGAACCCTCTCTGGTGACTCATAAGGCATCATTCAGTTCTCTCATTCATTCAATTTATATTGATTAGTGCCAGTTCTATGCATGGCTCTTGTTGGATCTAACACAGGTTTAGAGATTTATAAGACATAGTCCTTCCCCTCTAGGATCTAAGAAATTTTAGGCATTATCAGGCATATACACAAGTAACTAAAACAATAATTCTAGGTGACAGGTATTTATAAAACATTGCAAACTCCAAAGAGTGGGAGCACCACCCAGTCTTTTGAAGATAGAGGGGTCGACAAAATGGTCCCTGTTCTCATAGGGTTTATATTCTCATGAGGTAGAAGCACATTAAATAACTCAAGACACACATGAGTATATAATTATAAATTGTGGTGTTTTATGAAAAAGCTGAAGAGACAATGAAAGAGGGTTCTGGTGAGGACTGGAGGGTTGAAGAAGGTCTGAGAGGTGATATGAAAGAGAGAGATGAGCACTGATTATGAGTGGTTTAAGTCAAGGGGTGGCTGGGAATACTCCAGAAAAACAGTGAGAAAGGTTCTGAGCAGGAGAGGGCTTGGTGAGCTCATGGAACTAAGGGAAGGCTGGGCTGGGCTGTGGTGAGTCAAGGAGGCAGGAAGTGGTTCAGATGGGAGGGGCAGAAGCTAACTCTTGAAGGAACTCATAGGAAAGTTAATAAATCTGTGCTATGGGACTTTGAAGCTAATGAAAATCATTAGTTTTGTGTGATTTACAAATGGAAATAGAAACAGCATGGGTTGAACATCCTTATCAGAAAATTCAAATTCCAAAACATGTCCAAATCCTCACCTTTGTGAGTGCCCACACAATACTACAAGTGGAAAATTCCACACCAGGAACAACAGGAACATAACCAAAACTCAGGTGCACTGAAAATCTTGTATAAAATCACTTTGGGTGATGTGTATTAGCTGGATGTGAAACATAAATGAATTTCATGTTTAGGTTTATTTCCCATTCTCAAGATAATTGCATTATGCATATGCAAATATTCCAAATTCTGAAAATATCTGAAATCCAGATTACTTCTCATATCAAGAATTTCAAGTAAGGATACTCAACCAGCTCTAGTGGGAAGTTACTTAAGTCATCCATTGAAGATAGTGGCTTGGACAAGTTCAGAAGCAATGAGAATTGGGAGAAGGAAGCAATAAGATTTTACAGGTAGAATAGACAAGACAGGAACATGGATTGAGTGGAGAGAGTGAATGATAAGAACATACCACACTATTTACTTTTATTTTATAATGTTAATTCTATCACAATACTTTGAACCTTTTGAGGCACTGGATATATTCTGCTTGATATGTACCATTTACAGCATCAATAATCCAGAAGCTGGTTAAGAGTATAGATTCCTAATTTGTTGTGCTAGACAGAATAGCTAGTTCCTCTACCCTCCGGTTCATACCTCTCTTGTTCTTTTTCTGTTATTCTCTCTTTGCTTCCTGATTAGGACCTCAGAAGAACAACAGGACTATGCAACCTTCACACATCACACTTAAGGGATCCTTGCCATCTTCTTTCAGTGTAGTGCAGGCTAATAATACAGAACTGTTCCTGCTCTTTTGAATTAATTCCACTGAGGTGGCTGCCTGAAAAGGGTCATCCAAGATGGCAGCAGATGGTAACCCAACTAAATTAAAAATATATTATGATCCATTCTGTTTTGCATAGTTGACAAATGGACATGACTTTGAAATGTCCTCATGTATTTTGAACTTTTCCATGAATATTTGAATGGGAATGGTGTGGAATCTGGCACTTTTTAATGGTCTACAAAAAAAGTGATATTCCAGATCTCTACTCCCACCTGCACAGCCTGGTCTGTTTTAGGAACAGGAGAGTTGCATTAGAATTGAGACCATTTTGTTCCTCTATTGTGTGGGGAAGCAGGCATGTGTATTGAGTGTTGTGAGTCAAACCATTGCTCTGCCATGTGATGGGCTTAGTGAATGGATTAGGCAGAAGCAGAAGTCGCCTCTACCTCAGAGACCCATTTCATCTCCACACTGGTTTTAACATGAAGCTCATTGTCTAAGCAACTCAAGTGGAAAACCTGTTTTAGCAGGAGGACCAGGGTGATTTGGAGGAGAGGTGAGAAACTTACAAGAAAAAAGAAAATATGAAATAGTAGTCACCTATTGTTGAGTAACAAATTACAACAAAACTTAAAGGCTTAAAGCAAAACTCAGATTATCACATGTTTCTGAGGGACAGGGTCTAGGTGGGGCTTAGCTGGGTATTGTGCTTTCAGGCTGTCATCAATGCATTGACTCATCTGTAACCATTGAAAAGCCCAATGTGCTAAGAACCCACTTCCAAGCTCACTCTGGTTGATAGCAGGATGCTGTTCTTCACTGACCATTGGCTGGAGGCCACCCAGTATTCCTTGCCCACTTGGTATCTTGCTCCATTGATCTTGCTTCACTTGTCTTTACAAATGAGATGGCAAGAGTGAAGAGGACAAGCCAGGTAGAAGTCATAATCTTTTGTAACCTCGTCATATCATTGACATCTCATCAACTCTGCTGTGTTCTAGTGATTAGAAGCTCATCACTAGTTTTAGCCCCTCTCAGAAAGAGGGTATCTCAGCATGGAGCAGATTCAGGTGATGAAAATCATCAAGGGTCATCCTAGAAGTGTGCTAACCATGTGACTTCGTGTTAGAACTATCTGTAAATGTGAAACTGTTGTGGCATGATGAAGAAAGAGCAGGAGTTTCTTTAGCATTTTTCTCAGACAAGTACCTTCCCTTCAAAATAGAAGCAACTCTGAAGTGTTAATTCTAGTAGAAAACTCTGAGTTTCTTAAAGAAAGAGACTGTGAGCAAAAAGTGATAACTCATTGATTCTAGTTACTACTGTTTTCAAGGACTGTGGAGGACATACATTCTTTGCAGTACATCTACTTTGAAAATTCCACTTTTCTCCCTCCCATCCACTTAATTTGTACATTGCACTATGGGTGTTTTAAAATTGCTCTCTTCCTATCTTCCCCAAACAACTTCCTGGAATGCTCATTCTTTCTTCCAGTTGGAGAGTTCAAGACAAGGTTTGACTACAGAACAGAAATGGTCTGGCAATTACTGATCCTTTTTGGAGAATAACTGGGTGAAAAAACGGAAGTGGCAAAGCAAGTTCTCTTAAGTAGGTAGGGAAGGAAGAAAGTTAGAAAACCCATGATATAAACATGTTCAGTCTCATCACAGCATTTATTGGTGGGAGGTTTTATCTCCTAAACCAGACTGCAAACTCCTTGAAAGCATGTTCTTATCTGCTGTTTTCTTTTATTATCCAATGACATACACTGGGCTGATGTGGAATGAACCGATTGTATGTGTGCTGGGCTGTGACATTTCTTCCTGTGGACTGGTATGACTGAAAGAGATAATGTGTCTGAGAATGCTATGTAAATTGCAACACTCTATGTTCATGTCACAGTTATTAGTGTTGCAATCACTGCCATCCTCCTCCACCTCTAGTGCATCTTTTATGCACCATCTGCAAAAATAGCCTTTTCCTAGATGAATGTTCCATTTAGCCCATGAGGATTTGAGCTCAGCAGAATAAACAAATCCCTTCCAAAAAATACACCTATGGTCTACTGTTTGCCTTTAAAATCCAGAATTATAAGAGAGAGGATGTTACATATTGCAACATGCATGTTTCTACATGTTACATTTTTTAATTATATAAACAATGATGTTTGTATAAAATTGGGAAATGGAAATGAGATTATACAAGAGAAGAAACCTCAGTTAACAGTTTATCATTTATCTTTCCAGCCTAATGTGTATATAGTTATGTGGATAAAGATTGTATGTCTCGCTGCATTTGTGGTCTATTGGGAGGAATTTCCTGCCATTACATATATTTGAAAATATTATTTTATCAGTGACATAATATTCCATTCAAATATATATAACAACAAGGTTAAACTGTTTCTTTAATTTTTGGAGATTTACTTTTCTACCCTTTTCTTAACATGAATGATTTGCCAAATAATACTTAATAGTCATTCTCTAGATCTCCACTTATTTCCTTAGGAGTTTTAACATTTGTATTACTAGGTTAAAGTGACCTTTTACAATATTTTTTTAAAATTTAGTGAAGTCTTCCTAGAAACAATTTGTCAGTTTACATTCTTCCATTATCCTGGGAGGTTCTCTCTCCTCTCACCTTCTACTGCATCAAATAATATCATTTAAAATTTTCTTCTGATTTGATAGATAATATTTGCTTTTAATTTTAATTTTTAATCTGATTTTTTAATTTTAGGCTGATTTTCCCATGTGTTTTTCATCTGTTTGCATTTATTCTGTGCGTGGTTTATTTATGACTTTTGCCCACTTGATTTTGGCTGGGTCTTAATGTTTTCCCTCTTAATCCATCAAGGCTCTTTAATAGATTATTTTCACCTTTTGGCTATCATCAAAAAATCGTTTCTTAGCTTTTTATTTGCCTTTTAAGATTTGTGTATGATGTCCTTGGCATCTAAACATATTAATTTCTTGTGTAGCTTTTATGAAGACTAATGTACCACATTCATCTCTTTAATAAATTTAACAAATATTATCTCTTCCTGTATTATTTTGAAAAAACCTTCATTACAATTCAAGTCATTAAGACTTTCTCTACCTTATCTTTGAAAATTTTATGGTTTGAACATTGACATTTAAGCAATGTAATACTCTTATTATAAAATATTCCTTAGGTACACATGAATGTATAAAATGTATAAAACAAGTCTATAAGGAATATTTAGAATATATGTGTGCTGTTTAAGCACACATGATAAAATGAAACTGAAAAGAATGGACCCTATCACTCAATTTAAGTAAAGGAGTCAGTTCCAGTTCGTGGCTGACCACACATCCCTTCCCCCTTGTAAAACTCTCCCCACCCCCTTGTCAATCACACTCTGACTTTTATGATAGTGTCTTCCTTTACTTGCTGTTTGCAAATTGTACATATTCAATATCTAATCAAATTATTGTTTAATTTTTCTCATCTTTGAATTTTTTATAAATGTAACCACCAGTGTGACATTTTCTGTTACTTATTTTTTAATTGAACAATATACAGTTTTCAATTTAATGTTCATAAATGACACTGCAACATTTTTCACTGCCATATAGCAAATATGCTACTGTTTATCTATTCATTCTAGTCTTATTGGATATTTGAGTTGTTTTCCACTTGTTTTTCTACGGTTACTTACAATATTGCTTTGAACACTTATGTTGACATGTAAAACTGAGAAATTTTACATGAGTAATTGAGAAATTGTTTCCAGGGAATACAATGAAAGGTCTAATTGTTCTAGGGGTGTGTGTGTGTGTGTGTGTGTGTGTGTATGTGTGTGCATGTGTATTCACTATCTAATCAATATATTGTTTAGTTTTTCTTATCTTTGGACTTTATATAAATGTAACCACCCAGTGTGACCTTTTCTGATTTTCTGTCACTTATTTTTTTCATCTAACAATATGTGGAGATATATATATATATATATATATATATATATATATATATATATATATAATCAACTTTCCTGGGTAAATGTCAAACTGATTCCTAATTTCATTTCCTCTGGCCAGTAGATAAAGTTTCCCACCTTTATTTATTTATATTTGGACCCCATTTAGTGTTTCTGACTTTTAAAGTGCACATGGTAGATAGAAAATATTATTTCACTGTGATTTTAATGATCAATGTCCTCATTAGTAAATGAGATTAAGCATATTTCACTGGTTTAAAATTCATTCATGTTTTCTCTACCAAGAAGTGTTTATTCAAATTATTTACCTTTGTTTCTTTTTTTTTTTAAACTTTTTACAAAAATTGAATCCAGGTTTCCTCTTTATTTTTATTTTAATGGTTTTTCATTATAACTATTGCACATATATCCTTTCTGATTATGGCTTGACTTTTCAGTCTTTGTATAATCTGTTGTGATTGATGAACTCAAGTTCTTAAACTTTACATTGGCAGATTTCTCCATCCTTGGCTTTATGATCTTTTCTTTTGGTGTCTTATTTTTAAAAGTCCTTCCTTACACTTCAAGTAATTTGGACTGTCTCTGCTTTATCTTTTAAAATTTCATGGTTTGAACTTTTGTTTATTTTTTTTTTAAATTAATTTATTTCTTAATTTTAGGTCATTGTCCATGAATGGAGTACAACAATCATTTTTCTGGTTGTACACAAAATAGAATCATACAATTTGCATATTTATACATATACATACCTTATAGATGTTTGTCTAGTTCTATTATCTTTCCTTCCCCACCCCCTCCCCACCCCTCATTTTCTTCTATACAATAGATTGAACTTTAAAATTTAAAATGGAATTAATTATTTTTTAGGCTATTAGATAAAGATCCAATTCCATTCCTTTTTCCATATGGATCAGCAATTCTATCAGAATCTGTATCTTTCCCTGATCATCTGAGTGTTTGCTGAATCAGAAAGCATGTTCCTGAATCATTTTGTCTTTTTCTTTCTGTTCTCTTTTCTTTACCTCTCATCTAATTTTCCTACCTCACCACATCTAATTGTCATTACTGACCTAGAGAAACATGTGAGCCACATATGACAGCCACATATGTAATTTAAGGCACAGGGGTACCGTGGGACAGGAATTGTTGGTACTATTGTTCTGCAACACAATAGGGTGACTATGATTGACAACATTCATTTATTTCAAAATAACCAATAGAGGATTTATCAAAAATGGTATCTGAAGTGATGACTATGTGAGCTATCCTGATCTGATCACTACATACTGTATGCATGCATTAAAATATCAGTATGCATCCATATGTAGTTATTTTGTGTAAATTAAATATTTTAATTAAAATGCCTTATAGCAAAATTAAAAAGTAAAAAGAAGAAATAGATTAATTTTATTAAATTTTATTTAATTCATTGTATTAAAATAATACCGTTCTGGCAATGTAGCTCAGAGGTAGAGACTTGCCTGTACAAAAAAATAAAATAAAATAAAATAAATAAAAATAAATAAATACATCATACTACTTTAAAGTGTAATTAATATGAAATTATTAAGATATTTACATTTTTATACTGCATCTTCCAAATACTTTGTATTTTATATTCTTTCAATTGACCACACATTAGGTGCATTCAATAGCTACATTTGGTTAGTTCTACTGTATAACTATTATATAACTTTATAATTAACTTTAACACTTGGTATATCTTACTGGTCCACCCTGTTTGTCTTTAAAAGTGTCTTGATTTTGTATGGCCTTTGGGTTTTCATATAAATTGTGAAATAAGTTTATAATGTGCACCTTAGAAATTGAAATTTCAATTGAAATTACATCTGCCCAATTTCTGAATTCTCTTATTAAAAACAAAACTTTTTCAGCATTTTCTTTTGACCAAACTGGCTATTTAATTTCCTTTTAGCAATCATTGTGTACTGATTCCTATTTGCCTGGCATTGGTGTCACCCTTTATAAATATTAACTTGTTCATTTCTCTTAACAGCTTTATAAGGTATGGTCAGTCCTTTATTCTCCTTATCCAGATGAGCTAAACAGCCACTAGAAGATTTGATATTCAGAACCAGGCTCTCTGTCTTACATCTTTGTACTTAAAAGATAATATATCAAAACTACTTTGAGATTTCATCTCAGTCATCTCATTGGCAGTCATCAAGCATACAAATAATAATAAATTCTGGTAAAGATGCTGGTAAAAGAAACCCTCAAACACTATTGGTGGGAATGTAAATTAGTACAGCCCCCATGGAAATCAATGTAGAGGTTTCTCAAAATTTAAAAATAAAACTTCCATATGATCCAGCTATACCACTCCTTGATATTTATCCAAAAGAGTTGAAGCCACCATACTTGAGAGATTAATGCATACCCATATTTATCACAGCACAATTCACAATAGCCAAGTTATGGAACCAGCCTAGGTGTCCATCAACAGATGAATGGAAAAGAAAATGTGGAATATATACATAATGATATTTTATTAGTCATAAAGGATGAAATTAGGTCATTTGCAAGACAATTGTTGGAACTGTAGACCATAATTTTGAGCAAAATAAGACCCAGAGAGTAAATATAGAAAATATGTTATTTTTTTCTCTTACATGTGAAAGCTAGAGGGGAAAACAGAGAAACAAAAGGGATGCCATAAAAGTAGAAGGGAGGCCATGTGGGTTGAGGAAAGGGATCAGGGGAAGAAGGTGGAAAGGTTGGAGGCTGTATTGGTGAGTGAAACTGAACAAATGAAGTTTTTATTCACATAAAAATACGCCACAGTGAAACCCACCATTCTGTATAATTCAGATGCACTAATTTTATAAAAAAGGTACAAAAATGCCTTATTTTTCACATCCTCTCAATAAGCATGTGATCTATATATGATGGTCCCCACTTGTTTTATTTCAGTCTTTACTTTCTCTACTTTCTGCTTCTGTCATTATTTCTAGTAAGTGATTTAGAGAGGTGAGAATTTTCACTTGCAACTTTGTCAGTTAAAGTAAATTCTTTTAATACTAATATTTAATCATGAAATACTAATGGTAATGTTTATTATTGCAATGTACCAATCACTGTTCTAAGAGCTTTGTGTATATTTAAAACCTTATGCTACTCTGTGAAGGAGAAGTATTGTTAGCTTTGTGTTCTAAACTAGGAAACTTAAATATAGGAAGGGTGAATGTCTTTCTCAAGGTCACGTAACTTATAAACTGCTTCCCAGTGATATAGTTGGGACTTGAACCTATGTCCTATTGTGTAAGAGCCTGTGAGCTTAACTTTGTACTGCCTTCCCCAAATGAAGGACGAAAGATGCATCATTCAGCATTCCATTTATTGTGTTTGGAAAGTTTGCCTGATCTGAGAGTCACTCATCTACTCAGTGTATTTAAGTCATTTCTCATCTGTTTAACATGGAGACTTCCTTTATTACATTAGAGATGTTCCTACATTAAGCCTTCTCATACAGAAATCTTGAATCTGTACTTTGACATTTTTTAGGTATATCTCCATTCTGTCTTTTTTGGTGACAAACCTTCCAGGGCATCTCCTGTCTGAGGGAGCAGTTTCAGGCACCTCATCTCTATAGTCTACTGTTCAGAAGGCGAGAGAAGAGGCCATTTTTTGTAAATTTTCATATGATGAAGTGTCTACCTTCAAGAAGTCCACAGAAAATTTCTCTTTGTTTTTCATTGTTTTAAACTGAGTCATATGTGATGCCTGGTCAGGTAAAGGCTAATATCCCTGGTCCATGGATAGGTCACCTAAACCAGTCATGATAATGAAGGAACTCTTGTCTTAACTAGTTAAAATAATTAGAGCCCCATCCAGGAAGTAATGTAGGCCCACCTACCAGAGCTATGGACAGCTGTGGGAGAGATAGATAAGATGTTGGAGAGATGACCGCAATATTAACTAAAAAGAGATGTGTTAACAACCTAAAGTACTTACCTTTGTGGAAACTATTATGCTAAGTGAAATAAGCCAATCCCCCAATCCTAAAGTCAAATGCTCTCTCTGATAGTTGGATGCTAACACACAACATGGGGGAGGGGCAGAATAAGAAGCTCAGAAGATTAGACAAAGGAGAATGAAGGGAAAAAGGAATAGGAAAGACAGTGGAATAAATCTGACTTAACTTTCCTATGTACATATATGAATACACCACAGTGAATCTCCATATCACGTACAACCACAAGACTGGGATTCCAATTAGAATAAGATGTACTCCATGTTTCTCCTGTAATCCATATCAATTTCAAGGATAGAATTCATTTTATTCTGATTTTAAAATATGTTTGCTAACATTCTGTATGTTATTCTAATATTTTAAACCACTTATGTGACTGTATCTATAACCATATCCTTGATTTTCTTTTATGATAATAATGGTAAGGAGAACTTAATTTGGGTTAGGTTTCTGTGAAATAAATTTCATATGAATCATCTCATTTCTAATTTGTTTTTTCTTAATTGGTTTATAGATTATATTCAATGTTTGTGTCTTAGGATTTTTTGTTTGTTTGTTTGTTTGTTTTAGAATTGATCCTTAGATTCACTTATTAGGTCTGCTGGTTTTTGCGGTTGAAATTTTAAGTTTGATCTAATCGATTTTACTGCATTTTCCCGTTTACTCTTATTTCCTTGAGGTGGATTTTGTATTCTTTTTCTAAATTCTTGAGACTGAAAACTCAGTATTTAAGGTTTTGAATTTATGTAATAGTGTTCTCATTAACTGTTTCTAAATGGTCTATTTTATTATGAATTTACTTCTTAATTCAATAGTTCTTAGATTAGTAGTTTTCAGTTTCTATGGGTGGGGCTTTATAAAGTTGATTTTGAAATTTCTACTTAATTAATCTTGAACAAATGATGTGAACCATACAATGTCTGATTTGTGGACTATTACATTTTTGTTTCCCAGTAAACACATTTTTAAACTATGCTTTGCAGATTTAAAAAGAAAGAAAAAATTTCAGTTTCAGATATATAAAATTAAATACATATCTATTCACATATGGTTGTTAAGTATATTAACCCAGACATTGTTCTCCATATACATTTTTTCTACCACATCCATTATATAGTAAAAGTAGGGAAAGTATGTAGCTCTAATTATAGTTGTTTCAATTTCTTAATTCATTGTATTTTGACAAATAATTGAGCTGGGCATACTGAGGCTTTCCTCCAGTCCCAGCAATTTGTGAGGCTGAGGCAGGTAGATCACAAGTTGGAGGTCAGCCTCAGTATCTGAGTGAGACCCTCTCTCAAAATTAAGTCAATAGTGCTGGGATGTAGCTCAGTGGTAAAGTATCCCTGAGTCCACTACCAAGTATCTTGCACACATACACCCACAAGAAAAAATTGATTTCATAAGTAATATGTGACCCCACACTCACATAATCAGCACATGCATCAAGACAGATAACATGTGTAGCTGATCCTTATGTTCCCATCTGGTCAGCCATTCCTATAGCTGACTGCTGTCCTTAATCATCTGCATAGATAAGTTTTGTGGTTTTTGTAAAGTGCCATGTCTGGTATCTTTCATTCAACAATATATTTGTGATATTTGTCATATGTTTCACATGGAACACTCGGTAAAGTGATTGTCCTGAATGCTTAAAAAATTAAGATATTAAGAGACCATAAAAGCATATAAACAAAAAAATGAATTTTTAGTCTCAATTAAAGGAGAAGCTGTCACAACCAAACACAGGATTAATTGGAAACATTTGAATGTGAACTGCATACTTGTTAAATTTTTGAGTGTGAGATGGTGTGATTATATAGAAGTATATTCTTTATTTTTTACTTTTCCTTTCATTTTTTTAAATTTTATTTTTATAGACTGCATTTTGATGCATTGTATACAAATGGGGTACAACTTTTCATTTCTATGATTGTACACAATGTAAATTCACACTGTTCGTGTAATCATATATGTACATAGAGTAATGATGTCTCTGTTTCATTCCACCATCTTTCCTTCCCCCACCCCCTCCTGCCCCATTTCCCTCTACACAATCCAAAGTTTCTCCATTCTAGAAGTATATACTTGTTCTTAGATGACATTATGATGTATTTAGGAGTCAAATTATACAGAGTCTGCAAGTTTCTTTAGAACAGTTCAGTAAAAATAAAATATACATAAATGTGTGTGTGTGTGTGTGTGTGTGTGTACACATGTAGAGAAAGAAAGCAGGAAAATGTGGCAAAATGTTAAAAATTGGCGAGGGTTATATTGGTGTCCTTTGTGATATCTCTTAGATTTTCTGTGGTGTTAAATTTTTTTTTAATTAAATAACTGGGAAAAATAAGCAAATACTGCTATGTAAGTCCTATTTACTTTTAAATGTCTGAGGACTTTTTTTTTATTTTGATAGATTTTCTATTGTGATTTTATATAGGATGTATGGAAACAGGCTCAGGAGAGTTTGGTAAATTGCTTAGAGGTGGCCCTGATGGCTCTGTGATTCAGGTCCTCTGACCATGTCCTGTGCTTCTTCCACAAAGACACTGTTGACTGACAGCTGGGAAAGGTAGGAGAAACAAGACACTCTAGAACTTCACAGTAGGTAGGGTCTTGAGTGATCAGCTAATCAGACACTGTTATCTTAAGAATGTCAAGAGGGAGCAAATATTCTGTCCAAGTTGAAAAGGTGAGTAAGGGATGTCAGAGCCTGCATTACCATCATGGGTTTCTGATTTCTAATTCAATAATGTTTTCACCGCACCACTGAAAGTATACTGCATATTGAAATCATGAGCAGAAAGAATTCTGAGTTATGAAACATTAGGAATAACACAGTAAAAGCAAAAACAAAACAAAACAAAGAAAACCGAAACAGTCCTTCATTTCCTCAGCCTGCTTTGCAGATTTACTTTCGACTTCTGACCACATGTCAATCAGGCATTGTTTTCTGCTTGAGCTGGGAACATTTTGTACAACTCCTCCGAATGCATAACATCCTTACTGTCTTTTCTGCCAGGTGGGGAGCTGTGTCTTTGGCATGGAGCAGAATTTCTGAATGTTTATTTCTGTGTCTTACATCAACAGTTTGCTGAATCATTTATTTTTTCCCTTTGACAGAGTTTCAGTGTTCAGTAGAATATGCATTGGGGCAGAAGGGAATTATCATGGTGTCAAGCATTATGGGTAATTTCATGTAAATAGTTCTGCTGAGAGTCATGCTGACGAGCATGGCAGCAGTAAAAACCCCAAACAGAAGGATTCCTTATGTCTGGTTTTGTTAATTTCAGTTTAGTGGCTATTAGCAGGCTTCCTGGAAATAGGTATGTTGGACCCTAGACAGTCCTCCCAAACTCGAGAGTGCATTCTAGTCTCATTTATCCTCTTCTTATGAAAGAGGTTTTGCTTTCAATTTCTTGGTTTCTGTTTACTGTTGCTCAACTCGCTGCCATACTGAGAAGAAAGGGTTGACTCCAGTATTCCTCTTCCATACTCATAACTCCTGACCCCCAATTTTGGATTCATCTTGCTGTTTGTGTCCAATAAATCATATGTTCTTAAAACTCAATATAAAAATATATTATGAAAGAAGTGTTCTGTAAACCAGTCCTTAATTATCCAGGGAGAGTTGAGATTTTTGTTATCATTAAAATATATCAAAACATTCCCTTATACTGACTGATGTGACTTTATGGATTTGAACCAATAGCTTTTATTGTTTTTTTCTTATGAGAACTATCTTCCTTAGCTCAGACAACCAAGACTAGCTTTTTAAACCCCATTTTTAAAAGACAAATGTTGAAGTTCATCAAGGTAATTGATTTATATAGCAATAAAAGTTTAGTAATTGATTGAACTGGATGTAGAATTAAGAGCTTAAAAAGATTAATTTTAAGGTCATTTCTTATTTTATGGGTAACAAAATAGTGTATTAAAGATACTTTGTAATATAGAAAATGTTTGAAACATGAAAATAATCACCAAAAATATCAATCATATTCTTCACTTACCAATTATTAAATTAATTGCCTACTATCTGCCAGACATTGTGTTAAGAGCCAAGGCTATATCAATAAACCAAGGGACAAAAATCCTTGATCTCATAAGCATAGATTATAATATGTGCAATTTGCTGTGTGTACTGTCTGATGAATATGTGAACCATATTGATTATTAGAAGGTGGTAAGTTTTGGTAATAAAAGAATTGAAGGGAAAGGATTTAGAATTGCCTGAAGTGTGGCAAGGGGGTCACTGAGTAAGTGATATTTTGGGTGACAATTTCAACATGTGAACTAAGCCACATGATTATCTGGTGGAAGAACATTCCAGAAAGAGGAAGAGCTAGTGCAAAAGTAGGAATATACGTGGCATTTCTTAGCAACAGCAAGGTGGCCGATTTGACTGACATTACAAGCAACTAATAGTGTGTTAGGAAGTAGTCAAGGAGTTAGCCAACAGCCAGATCATGTGGGTCCTTTAAGCCAGGATAAGGACGTTTGAATTTTCTTGTGAGAAATAAGAAGCTAGTGAAATGATCTGTTGTGGGTAGGATAGGAGGAGAAGGACAGGGGTGGAGGCATAGAGTAGGTATGAGGCTGTTGCAATTATTCTAGTGACAGCTGATCCTTAGGGTGCTGAACCTGAGAGTGGTGGGAATCAGATTTTAGATATATTGTGAAGGTAGAGTGAGTAGGATTGTTTGATGGATGGGATGTGGCAAATGAAAGAAAGAATAAGTGAATATACCACGATGAAACCAATTATTCTATATAATTAACATATGCTAACAACAAACGAGTAAGAATCATGGAGGACTACTCCTAGGTTTTTGGTCTAAGTAATTGGAAGGATAGAATTGCCATCAACTGAGATGAGGAAATCAGTGGATTTGATAGATTAGGGGCAACTTGAGACAATATAAATAATTAAATATTTTAAGTGTTAACTTTGAGATTTCTGTTGGATATCTAATTGGTGATGTCAAGTAGGTAGTTAGATAATGAGCCAAGAGTTTGGAGGAAAGGTCTGGCATGCAGATGTAAGTTTGACTTAGTCACTTATACTCTGTCATTGAGAGCTGAATTGGAGGAACTATCATAGGAGATTGAGGAATGGAGTAGAAGAAAAACCAGGAGATAAACTTGGAGTTCAGTATCCTTGATGCTTCATGATGATAATGTTTTAATGAAGAGTGGGTGATTCTCTGTGACAAGTCAGGAAAAGAACTGAAATTTTATAAGATGGAGACCATTGATAACTCTAGCATGAAAAATTTTGGTAAGTAATGAGCGTGAGATAATATAAAAGAACAATGAATGATTTGGTGCAAAGGGAAACAGATGGGCGTACAGTTGGAGGGAAGAGTAACTTCAAGAGAAACCCCCACCCTTTTAAAGATGGATAATGATACTATGTTCATATGTTGAGAGGGGTGATGTTGTAGAGAAGGTACACTGATACAGAGAAAGGCTGGAATTGCTGCATGGATGTCTGTGAGCGGGAACGAGAAGAGAAAATCTGAGGCATACTTGGAGGGATTGGCCTTAGACCTTAAAGAAGTTCAATGGTTAATATATAGTAACAGGAGGAAGCCAGGGTATATGGAAGTATATTCTAGGGGATGGGAAGAAAGGCTGAGACATTTTAGAAGGTCTCCTTTGATTGCTTCAATTTTGTCAGTGAAGTTGGAAACAAGAGCATAAACTGAGAATGAGGATGGGGGAAAATTGAAGGTTTGGGGACAAATTTTTTTTAAAAATGGTTTACTGGGGGACCATGAGAATAAATGGACAAGAGAAACATACTACAAAAATATGGCCATACTAAGGGCCCACTAGAAATTTTTGACAGTGAATGTGAGATTGTCAGAAAACAGATGTGTTTTCTCCTACTTATATTCAACTATTTGGAAGTAGGTGTACTATAGGTGGTAAGGAAATAGAGACTTGGAACATATGCAAGGATAGTGTGGTTACAATGACTGATTATAGCATTTAATTTGAATAAGGACCAATAAATATATTAACAGTTAAAATTTTGTTGCATTTCCTCCTTATATGCACACGATAAATTGATATATATATATATATTTTTTTTTGCCTAATAACAATTACTTGGAATTGTGCCCTTTCATTCAACATCATTTCATGGACTTTAAAAATACTCGAGTTTCCCAATAGGCACTAGTGTACATGTATCTAGTTCTCTTTTTGAGGGCATTTAATTTTGTGAGGAAGACTGCTGGTTTGTTTCAAATGTTCTCGTCGTCTTCTTCAACAGTAATAGAATCCCATTCCCCATTTATAGCTATATACATTGCTGCCTGAAATAAAGATTATGTTTGTCAGCTTCTTTATAAGGTCATGTGACCATCTGTGGTCAATCAGATGGAAGTGGACCTGGTCTGTCAATCCACTGAGAGTACAACCTTGAAAATGGAAGCTATATAAACTTTTATAGTAGAAGGAACCTGGGTTTCTGACACCATAGGGTAATATCTCTGGCTAAAATGACTAGGAAACAGAAATAACTTCTTTTATAAGCCAGTGTTATTGTCACCTTTTTAGAAACTTGCAAATAAATTATAGCTACTTCATAGTACAAAACTCCAACCCCTTTCTTTCCTAGGCCAAATGTCCCTTTCCTTGTTTCTTTTCAATCAACATGAGACTTTCTAAAAATGAGACCAGAAATTTTTTAAAAATATTACTTCAAAAAGGCAAAGGAAAATAAATGCTCAAATTTAATAACTTCAAGGCAGGATATCTATGAATTATAGATTTGTGATCCTCCCATTACTATTATTAAATCACAGAATGGCATGCATATATCAGCATACTATCTAGATTTCTCTTTCCCATTTCTCGGCTTCTCTAAAACCTAGAGATTCTGAGTGTAGGTGTAATTTTCTGTAGCCTATAGCTGCTCTCACCTGCGCTGTTCTCTGCCAAGGGCAAATCCCAAATAGGTCTGATTTGGGGATTTTACTGACTTCACAGTTCATTGGCAGAGCAGTGATTCTTGAAAATCACAGTAGTCAGTGAATCCCATAGCATTTCTTGGTTCAACTCCTCAAACTGGCTTGCTTCTGAGAAGGAAATTCTGATGTTACTCAATCAAATGTTTCTGAGATTCCCTCAATTTCCTATATCCTTCCATTATAAAACTCAATTTAGTAGTTCTCAAATTTTTTTAATGAAAATAAAATCTTGATAATAACACACCTCTCCCAACCATAGCTTCCAAGGGCCTTATTTGGGGGCTCTGGTAATGAGATTATTCATTTTTAATTGGTGTGATCCCATGAATCTGATGTGGCTGCTGCATTGGTCTCTGTTATGGTTTGGATATCTGGTGCCTCCAAAAGCTCCTATATTAATGCAGGAATATTCAGAGAGGAAATGATTAGATTATGAGAGCTGAGTCTAATTAATCCATTTTGGAATGAACTTATTCTGTGAGAATTGTAGGCAGGTGGGATGTGACTAAAGCAGGTGGGTCATTAGAGTTGTGTCCTGGTAGGGTTCATATTCCCTATTGTCACTTTCCCTCTTCTCTCTCTGCTTCCTGGCTGCCATGAGTGGAGCAGTTTCCCATTCTGCCATGATGTCCTGCTTTACCCTGGACCCAGAGCAATGAACTCAGCTAACCATGGACAAAACCTCTGGGACCATGAGTCAAAATAAACTTTCCTTCTAAATTATTCTTGTTAGGTGTTTGGTCACAGCCTTAATGAATCTTGACTTAGATAATCTAATATAATGTTCTAGCACTTCCAAGGCTTGTATAGAATGGAAAGAACACTTCTTTTTCGAAGAGATCGTTTGAAGAACATTAGATTCTGATTATAACTCCTCTTACTATAGAAACATATAAGAAAATGGTGTGGCTCCCCTTGCTGTGTGGATTTTGAATCATAAAGATCTCATTATAATCCTAGTACTTTTACTTCCTGGTTAGATGCTTTGGACCAGTTCTATAACCTAGCAATCCTCCTTCACAATGCTATCATGGGATGCTATTATTGGAATGCCCAATATGGCACCTAGGGCACTGGCATTAGTTAGTAACTGATGGTGTTCCTGTTTTCCCACCCATCTTTCTTCTCCTTTCCTTTGTTACTGGAAACCTCTTGAACTCACAGAAGATTCTTCATCAATTCCCTCTATATATCTTTCCAAAAGTTTTGATATCTCCAAACTATATAAAAACTGCCACTGAGTATGTCAGCTCTCAACACTGAGTTCAGTTGACTTCTCACATGTCTGGTAAAATAGTATCTTCCTGCTGGTTATCGGGAATGGTTGCCCCATCCAACTTGCTGGTTCCTGAGCTGAAATTCCATATGAGGTCACGTTACCTCTGCTGACATAAAACAGCATTAAGGTGAGAATATGTAGCATGAACAAAGGTTTGGATCAATTCCCAGCACTGGAAAAAAAATAATCCTGAAAATTCTTCAAAAGCAGCATCATTTTGTTTATTTTTCTCTAGTCCAACTGCACTCTCATTGTCTGAGATAGTCTGAGAAATGGACGATCTTTACTGTTTTTACCCATTCATTTCTTAGCAAAATAAAATGAAAATTTCTGTCAAAATAGTAACTTGAACACCTGTGCTGAAACCCAAATGCTCTTCCAATTGAACTTTTATTTTGGGATGAAAAAAAAAAATATTGACATAAGTGTTTAAAGGGAAACCAGTTCCCCTCATGTGTGTTTGACTCAAGCCACACAGGGTACATTAGCAGCTGTGATGTGACCCCCACTTAGTGAAATCAATATCCATTTCTGTGGCTCTTACAGAGAAGCAAGGGGATTTTTGCCTCCTAATTTTATTGTTGTTGGTATTGTTGAAAATACCTAGATAAGAACCAGGCTTTAATGTTGGAGGCTGGAATGGAAAAGACTTTCTGGTTATTGGAAGTTCTCTTTCCTTCCTGGTTTATATCTTCTGGAAAGATATTGTCCCAGGATCACACTGAGACATGGTTTAACTGCTTTGTGTTTCACAGCTTTGTGTGTTTCCACCACAGGCTGTAGAGTCACAGTGTTGGGATAAGGCCTGCCTAACACTAGTGCTGACTACCCATTTGCTCTTCTTTCTTAGACAGCCCCCAGCTTTAATTTTGGGGACTTATTTTGAAAGAATTAAATATTGAAATTATTGTGTGTGGAGTTTTCTTTGAAATTTTATGAATCACTACATTAAATCTCTCCCACTCACAGACATGTACACGCACGCACACACACACACACACACACAAACACCCACACTTTTATTGGTGTAAAGTGGTGGTTTTAAACAGGGAGGAATTTTGCCCCTTCTTTCCCCTCCCCACTCGAGACGTTTGATAATATCTGGAGACATTTTCAGCCACATCGGTTCGGGGTGCAGTTAGCACTTAATAGGAGAAGGTCACAGAGTTGCTAATGTGCAGGACTGTCACCACAACAAAGACCCTTCTGGTCCAAATGTCTGTAGTGCTGATGTAGAGGATGCTTGGTGGAGAGCCTATCCTAAGCCTTCATCCATGGTAATTTATGCTCATTTTTTTTTTCCCCATGAAAATCAAGCTCACTTGTCAGTCAGTTGGGAAGTTGCCCAGTAGTTCTTCACATTGCCTTTCCATAACCTCTTTCACTGCAAACCCAAAGTCGTTAAATCAGCAAATATATCCCAATATCCCAGAGGAGCCTTATTTACATATAAGGAAGGGATTGTTAACTCTGGCTTGGTGGGTTCCCTCCACATCTATTCAGTAACCTTCTCCTTAAATGTCTTTAGGGTCTGCTCAAGTCCCCCTTCCTGGCCACCCAGAATGCATGGTGCAGACTTCTTCACAATCCTGTAATACCACAAAGCCCCTTCTCTCTCAATTATTCTCAAAACCTAGCAGGACTTTTTGTGTTCGGGCAAATAAACACACTACCAATAATCCAATAAAACCTTTGCAGACATCGGATATAAACCATAGTAAAGAGCAGTACACAATCTATAACTGCTTGCTTCTTTTTATAAACCCTGCACTTGAGTCCTGAAAGCAATACAAATCAAAGCTAATAAAAGCGCCAAGGTTTTACCCTTATTGTTCCTAATGGGTTGATTCACCCTTCGTATGCTGCTCCCCAAGTGACCACAGCCTGTCTCCACTCCCAGGTGAAAGAGACACAAGCCAGCATACCCAGGACCAAGGAGGAGGAGCTAATTTTGAATTCATCTTTAATCACGATGGCTTTCCACTCTGGTACTTAATAGCTGCAGACCAATAAAGGCTGTCACCTTGACCCGAAACTACCCAACATCTTGGATTCCCAGAGACAACACAAAACAAAACTAAATCCCGGAGCTCTTTTACTTTTGAGTGATATTTCCCAACTCTCAACTTTATGGGAGAGCTGTAATTAGTCCATGCCATAAATGAAAACATATTAGAGCAGATGAATGTGATTCATCCAATTAAAAACTTGTCCTAAAGTGGAAGGAGAAGAGAAGACCACGATTACAATGGTAGTCTCTTCACTGGGAAAATTTTATTTTTGGCAGAATGAGGGCAGGGTTTGACTAATAATCAAAACACCAGGAATTTATCCTGAGGGACAAACTCATATGTTTCTGTGGGTCAAGTAGATAAATGAATGAGTAGGAGGTCAAGGGAAAAAGGAATGATGGCTCTTTGGTTGGTCATCTGGATATAGAGTTGTCCTTTGGTTTCCATTGGGATTGATTCCAGGACCCCCAAGGATACCACAATCAAGTCCCTTGTATAAAATGGCATAGTATTTGCATAGAACCTATGCAATCCTCCTTAATATTTTAAATCATCTCTAGATTACAATGTAAGTGCTATGCTACGTCAGAAGTTGTTTTACTCCAGTGTTTAGGGAATAATGACAACAAATATTTTTTTAAACAGATGCAGATTTCTTTTCTGAATGCCATCATTCCACAGATGGTTGAATCCAAGGAAGGCATGGATCCAGAGGGCCAATTGTCTCTCTGTGGGCAGGCTTCAGGTGTGGGCTGCCAGGCCCACATGTCTTTGTATTTAATGTATCCTCCTTGAAAATAAGCGGGTGATAATGTCCATTCACAGTGCCCTGGCCAAGGCTTTGTAAAGTACGTGGCAATGTTTCCTAACTTTCTTTTTCAGAACCCACATATGTTCTTGGAGGACAGTGGATGGCAGAAGTCAAGGCAATATGTTGGTGTTTTGGTTTTTTTTTTCCAAGTCTTCTGCAGGTGTCACTGAAGCCCTAATTTAGGGAGATCTATGGTTATCGATCTCCCAGTCCCCTTCATGGTAAGGCTTTCCTGATGGTGGGGCTTGGCCCCATAAGTCAGTTATGGAGAAACAAAGATTACACACAGCCCTCCCCTGACTAAGGATGCTAGTAACATCAAAATCAAATGAGAGCTTCAAATAGCCCCAGGCACCAAGAGACTGCCACTCTGGACTCTCAGTGAGGTTTTGCTCTGTTGTGATGTAATATCTCAATAACTCCTACTTTTCAGGGTAGTGTCACAGAAGAGTAGTTGCATGACTTATGTTAACCAAGACTTACACTCCCAACTTGCCAGAAAAGGGGATGCATCTGTCAATAGGGAGGTACAGGAAGGGCTCATGGGATTAATTGGCACAATCATTCTGGATACTTTCAGTGGACTGATCCCAATCTCTGGAAATTCATTTTTTTCCTGGGAAAATTATTAGTGAGGAGACACAGGTGAACAGGGAATGCAAACTCACCTTTCTTTCATTTCTCTGTGAATTGTGAACATCTATTAACAATTTGCCTTTCCACTGTTTCTGAACATCTGGAGAATAACTGAGTACACCGGAGATAGAAATTGAACTAGCCAATCTACTCTAGGTTTTATTTAACTATCAACTTCTGCATTGATGTTCTCACCAGTATTCGATAGAAAATGTGTAAATATGAATAAAGACTGTTTATGTATCTCCAAATAACATTCTGAAATAGATAATTAATATTTTCTTGTTACTTTCCTTTCCATTGTCTTTTCTTCCCTCTTTCTCAAATATTTGTTAATCATGTTATCTTTTGCATAATTATGGACATATCTATCTTCTGGAGGAGGCTTCCTCACTCTCATATGTATTGACAAGAAGAACATACACTATTCAAAACATTAGAAATGGTACTTCTGTGTTATTAGATATTTAATAAATGTCATTGCTGTGGTAAGTGGTGTCTGGAAGAGGAATCATTGTAGCCTTCTATTGGTCAGGAAATGCTTTAAGAAGGTATATAATTTAAATACATTAGGAGGAGACATAATTGGGCAGGGAGTTAGAAGTGGAGTTGGGGTTAACATTAGGAAGAAATTAGGGCTGTGTGTTTAGGGGTGGCTTGGCTAGAGTAATGGACTCCTACAGGTAGTAAATTTGGTTTCACAGAAAGACTGATAAACAATTCAAATATTGGGCATGCTAGTCTGCCTTCCTAGACATCAATTTCTTCATCTATAAAGTAGAGATAATTATGTGTAATCAATCAAGTTGATAAATTAGTAGAATAAATATAATGAAATATTGTTAAACAGTCCACCTTAGAACCAGATTCTTTTCTGTACCTTTGCTGTAATAGAACAACTCTTCGAGGTCTTTGATGAGCTTGAAAAATTTTCCATTGGTCTTTGATGATGTAAGTTGCAATTTATAGGAATTCCTCCTTGTACATGAAATACTCATAACCTATTTTCAACTCTTTTGCCACTAGGAGAGGGTGAGAACGATGGCACATGTTAAATTTTACTTCAGTTATTTGAAATTTCTGCTTATTTGAGCATGGATAACATTACTAGAAAGAAGATGATAACAATTTTAATGGTATTTTCAAAGTGTATAGTTCTTATCCTGGGATTTTAGGGGAGTTGTTTGCATTATTTAGAACAACTTCATGTCTAATACAACACTGTTCAGTTCTAAAGGATGTGACTTGTAAGTTACTGAGGTTCTAATTACAAATTTTTCCTATTTCTTCACTGAAGAGAGTGTCTGGAGGACCTCCCCATAATCAGACTTTAATATCGACTTTCTAAGTGCTCTATGCATCAAAAAGCAGCCAAATATCTTGTAAAGTAATACATTGTGTCAGGTCTTATCACTGTGATTAAACTACCTCCTAAGAACAACTTAGAGGATGAAATATTTATTTTGACTCATGGTTTCAGAGCTCCTAGTTCATGGTTAGCAGATTCCATTGCAGAAACATCATGGTGGAAGGTGATGGTAGACAAAAACTACCCACTCAGCTCATGGCAGTGGTAGCAGAGAGAGAGAAAGGGGCTAGGGAAAAGAAACACCTTTCCAGGGAACACTCCCTGTGACTTACTTCCTCCAACCAGTTCCACTCAGCCATCAGTGGATTAATCCATTTAATTCACATTTGATGGACTAATTCATGAATGAAGTCGGAGCCCTTATGATCCAACTATTGCCTAAAACCTCAACTCTGAACTTTGCTGTATTGAGGGCAATGCTTCCAACACGGGAGCTTTTGAAGGGACATTCCAGATGACTGACCATATGACCCTGTAATCTAGCTTCTCTCCCTTCTGTCTTTTTCTCTTATTTGTTGAAGGTTTCTTTGTCAGGCCATAGCTCTTGTGGAGTTACTCCCTCACTCTCCACCCTCATCACCCATATTTTCCATTGTTTAACCTGCTGGAAGCAGGGCATGGGGGCAGGGCAGGAAGCTGAAGTGATCTTTGTTGCATGAAACTTAGCCTTAAGCTTTTACATGTACTTTTAATAATAAAATGCTCTCTGTGGTCCCTTCTTCCTTAGTTAACATTAGAAAGGCCCTTTCTTTCTTCAAAGCCATATTTAAAGAACAGAGTAGGGTGGGAAAATCCCAGATCTACACACCAGGTTTTAATTACAAATAAACTTAAGGATTTTTTTTTTAATGTGGTTTCTCCTCTCCTTTCCTTTATAATATCACAGTCTTCACTCTTGCTTTACCTAATTTCCCAGCCCTTTATCTGGCCTTTGCTATGTTGATTCTCTAAGCTTTATTTCTTTTGAAGATCACCAAGTTTCTTCTATCCCAGTCATTGCTTCCAAGGCCCTCACCCTGGTCATTTATCTGATTACTTTTGCTAATGTGCTCAACTGTCCATTCCAGCCCTTTCACTAAGCCCTAAGAACGTTAAATCTCCCATAAGTCTTTCAAGAATGGAAAGCTGAACTGCAATAAAACCAACTGCACAAATCCTGAAGCCCACTGAGTCCCTTTTGGCCAGTCCGTTTTCTGGTCCTAGCAAAAGTGAGTACCATCCTGCTTCTTGTCACAAGATTCCCTTACTCTCTGAGATTTTCTGATTAGTATTCTGAAAGGGTGTTCTCTGATGGCATTAGTGGGAAATCAGACTGTCAATTTATTTATACCCAGCCTCAGGGCAGAAGCACTGTGCATGCGTAAAGCTATTGAGATGCAGAAAATTCTCTCTGTGTATATATATATAAGTATTCACATATTGATTGAAGGTGATGTTTAGAATGGAAATCCATTGCCTCGAGTGTTAGTAGGAAAAGTGAGTAACAGTAGGATATGAAAGTACCACAGAAAGAATTGGTGTGGCAAAGGCAGTCACTTTTTCAAATTTGTGCTTAATAAGTTTTCCCTGGAAAGGCTATGCTCTATATGTATAATCACTGTCCTCTTCATATGTGGACTTGTTTGGTCCAAACTTAAGGTGGTGGACTGCCCACACATCACAGGGATGGACACACCCTTGTTATATCTCATTCTTCTGATCCTGATGTGCCATTGACCCGGGGTATACCAGAAGGGAAATGGGGGCTCTATCACTGGTAGGCTAGCAGCTGTGATGTCTTCGTGAGAAACACCCTCGTCCCAGGGAAGCTGAGTTTGGTTTCCAGCTCTCTTTCTTGTTGAGCAATTAGAGACAAGATGTTCAACTTCTCTGAAACCCATCTTTAGGGTTACGGAAAGTTGGAACTTGGAAGCCATAGTAAATTGAAGTTGAATTGCCTCTCAGATGTTCTAGCAACATGGATGATGGATCAGAGACCTTGTTAAACTGGGATCAATTTTCTGATCCAAAGAGATGTGTGGATTCCTATGGAACTAGAGAAGCGTGACTTGTGTAAGAGGAGGACAGGAATGGAGGCTCCATCCATCTGATCCACCTAGATCAGTAAAGACACACCAGCCACAATGAGGGAGAGAAAATGCTTTCTAGGGACCATGATGCAATACCTTAAGATAGAATTCTATTTACTTACATCAAGAAAAATGGAGATGAGACAACCCATAGATGGGAAATTCCCAAGGACACAATTATACATCTGCCTCAGCTGGTCTCTAAGTCAGAGTGTAACTGGACCCACTATTTGAGACTGGATGATTCTTCCCTTATGGGTTCAGCTTGGGTCTCACTGAAAGGCACCCAAAAAGCAGTAAATGAGTTGGAAGAAGGTAATACCTCACACCGCCCTTTATAAACCCCTCCTCACTGAAGCTGCCTGCTCACTTCTAATCTCAACTAGGAGAAGCCTTGCCTTTGAATAAGATTAATATATCCATTTATGTATTTGACAGGATTTTTCTAATTTAATTTTCTGTCATGTAAGAGGTGGAAGTCATGAGATCTGCCTGAGTTAACTGGGGAATATCAGGAAAACTGCTTTTAATGAGGAAAATTACATAGGATGTAACCTCAAGCATCATGCAGGCTCAAAGATTATGGTTAATATTCCCTTGTAGAAGAAGAACACATGTTGATTGGCTATTTGTACTATACATAAAACAAAGGGAAATGTTGGCAAAGACAGGAGCAAGCCAGGACTTTTCAATTAAGAAAATTCCTTGCTTAATTTATTCTCTCTCCCACTTCCCCACCCCTACCCTCAAGCTGTTCACAGAAGGCCTGAAGATTTCCAGATTCCTGATGTTTTCCCCCAGAATTCACCCATTCTATGTCTCTCATTCCTTCGAGCCCTAAACCTCTACTGAATGGATACATATCAGTAATACATTGGTGAGCAATATAAAATAAATGTTGTTTTGTTTACTAATGCATATCATATAAGGAGTCATTAACAAAAGGAATCTCTAATGTTATAAAATTGATTGATGAGATGGTTTAAAGCAGGGTGATTTATTTATTTCCTTAAAATAAGACCTTACCCAATGCGAGGATTCGGACAGTAAAAAAATGCTATAATCTAGTTGTCAGGTGGATCTGACACAGCCTCACCTCCACACCCAATAGCAGGTTTTTCTCTCCTGAGGATACTATCAGCTGCTATCTTTGCAGAATTTCAGCAGCCTGCTTCTGCTACCTGTGGCTGAGTCTTGAACTTCTAAAGCCTTCCATTGACAGTGCATCACTGTTCTTTTGCCAACAACAGACTCTAACCTGAACACTTCCCCTTATGTAAAAATGAGACAGCTAAACGAGGTTGGAGTCAGGCAGGAAGAAGACAGGGCTGATTGGAAAAGGTTTCATTAAAAAATAAAACATTTCTCCCTGTTTGAAGTGAACAAAGTCTGCTGGCAAGTGTTCTGCTTGCTGGGGTTTCCAGCTGTTCCCTCCTGAGCACTTGGGTATCAAAGCCATATGGGCCTACAGTAGAACTGCTTGCTCTGATGCCACAGCAATTACAGTCTGGCAGTGCTCAGGTCTGTCACCGTTTTTTGTACTATTATTACTTCTCTGCTCATGGATTCTGAAGGTCTCTCTACACAGACATAAACCCTGGGGAATCACCAAGCCACAGGCAAGCATTTGCAGCCACTGCTCAGTGACTCTTGGATTGATATGAATTTAGTGTGTTCCCTTTATCTGGTAAGCAGAACCAAAGATGTTTAGACTTACACCCACAGGAAAGAAGCATTCCTGCAGAAAAATGTCATTTTTCTACTTTAGGAAGGAGCAGATTGGAGGAAGTAAAGTATCTTCATTTTAATTTGAAAAGATCTACCACCTATATTATTGGATTAGGTCTTCCAACCTACATCTAAGCTGAGAGGCATATTCAATGCAAAACTGAGGCCCAGACTTAAAGCCTGGACAATGGATTCTTTCATTACTTTCCATGCAGCAGAAATGATTTTCATAAATAAATTCATGAAAAATAACACAAACAAATACATTTCCTCTTCAGAATAATCAGAATGCTTTGCATTCTTATTGTGTACATTTACCTGTATCATCATCTTTTCAAATCTATTGGCAATTGGGGAGGTGCCATCAGGTGAAGACATCAAAGTTTCAGATGATTAAGAGATTATCTTTTTTTAAGGTTAATTATATTAATAATCCAATGTTGTCGATAAAATTTTCTTATTGACTTTTTAGTTCAAACATTTTAAAATTAACCATTATTTCTTCATTTACTTATTCACTCAATATAAAGTTTTTGCACAGCAATCTTATTGCTTTTAAGCTTTGAATGATTTTTCTCTGCATTTGGTTAGGCCTCATTTCCTGAACTAAATATAAAGTTGTTACACTGCTTTTGGTCAGATACTATCTTTTGGATCATAACAGCAAATCCTAGCCACACATAAATCTGCAGCCCTAATGCATCTGAACCCCTATTCCTATTTTTATTTGTTTTTTGCCTACTCAGTCCCTTCCAAAGAACTTGATAAAGGAAAACTCTAAGGGTATCAATGAGGGATAGTTTTAGTGACTGGATATGCTCACAACTTGAATGTCTACAGGAGACAGAGAGAAAACACAAATGCAAGGGACTGGGAAAGTACAAAACAGTATGGGTTGAACTGCTTATGTTGCTATACCTGCTTAGTTAAATGCCTTTAAAACTCTATGTAGAGGCAAGCATAGCATCTAAATTAAGTGTGTGTATAGGTACCCCTGTTCTAAAGTCCAGTCTAAGTCAAATAATTTAATTTTTCTTTGAACATCCAAGGTGTTTCCCATCTTAGTGAAGTTCTATCTTCCCTAGAAGGATGTAAGATCCTTGAGGATTGACATCTCTTCTCATTCTCATCCCTTTTGATGATCAAAAGATCAAAGGAACACCCAAGACTCCAAAATCACATACTGTGCTTAGGGTGTAAAATTGAAGGTGGTCTTTTGGGGGTGGCAGGCATGTAAGTCACCCTTGGTAGTTGAGACCTTCCTTTCAGCTCAGCGGGGTCATGTGCACAGTGAGAGCTAAATAAATGTCCATTACAAGAGTGAGGGCACAGTAGGCTCTCCTACCTGGTGATGATAATGCTGACGCTGCCCTGATGCCAACCTTCACTAAACCCTGCAATTATTCAAGAAACGAGGGGAATCTTAAAACAATGACTATGCACAAATTTTTATGCAACTTGAGAGGAATTATTAACTGTCCACCAAATTTTATTGGCTCATAAAACCCAAGTTAAAAACTCTTGGCAGTGCAAGCATGCAATTCCCAAATACAATATGGTTGAGGGCTATGAGGGATGTTGCTAAGTCTCATGCAAGGTTCCATGAGATGCACTCTGGTCCCTTTGAATGGTCACATGACTCCATCTAACTTTCTAACGAATTTCTCTGGCTAGTCTTGAAATGATTCTTTCTTTTGGGACAATTTTTCTCTATTTTAGTTCTGAATTTCCTTTCTTTAATTTAACTTTTACCTTCCATATAAATTATGTACATTAGGAATACTATTCTTTTATCTCACCTTACTCAACAAGTTTAGTTATACAGAGAGATAAAATCTCTAGTCTCTTGAATGTCAGTAATGCTTGTCTTTCTGTGTTTAATCCACATCAAATTGACTAAGAAAACATGGGGAAACATAAAGATTTCCCTCAGAATGAAAAGAATGAAAACTAAGAAGAGAGCAGTGGCATTTATGTATAGAAATTGATGTACAGATACACAGACATATATTTGCAATCTGTACAGTTCTGTTATGTCTCTGAGTGTTGATATTGCATGTAGTAAAAAGAAGTACTTGAAATAATCCACATATATGGAACCCCTACACTGTGCCTCAATGCAGGGCATGTATATATATTTTATTTAATTTTCATAGAAGCACTTTGGTGGCAGGTAACATTTTCCCATTGTAAGAATGAGGACATTGAACTTGAAGGGTTTTTGTAGCACTTGGATGTGGTCATTTGGATGGCATGTGGCAGAGTTAGGATTCTGATCCCAGACAGCTGATTACCAGCACATTCTCCTTTACGCTACTCAAAGCAGAGGCTTTGTGGTGAGCCTATTTAGGAACTACACAAAGTATGTGTTGACCTGTTGGTTAGTAACTGTTGGCTCCTTGGTTGCTGAGATGATACGAAGAGCTTATCCTGAACATAAATGGACACAACTACAATGCCTCCATCACTGATAATATCAGATGAAATAAAAACTCATGCTTCATTACATGACTGATTGACCTTCTTGCTCAGCTCTCTTATTTCATGACACACACAAATTCATAGACATTTCATAGGCAAGCACTAATCTGTCAGTAACACTTTGAGAAGCACTGGATGTGACTTGATGGCACTCCCACCCAACAAATACTGCCCACCATCCAGCATGACTAATGGAAGTATGTGTAGAGGACCACTCTCCTGGTAGATGCCACATGCATTAGGGAGTTGGGAACTGCCACTTCATGTTAATGTCATGCCATCTTCGTGAAAACAGTTTTGACTTTTATCTCATCCTCCTCTTTCTGAGGAGACTGGGTAAACATTGATGGACTGATGTAGAGCATTTGGAAGTTTGCATTAGGAAGGCCATACTGATTGCTAGTGGGTAAAATAGTTTCACACCTGTGTGTTAATAGCCACTGTTCATTCAGATGAAGCTTCTAAACATTCCTTCACCAAACTGTTCTTCCCCACTCCTTCCATGATCCCCCAGGACCTTCCTGGATTTCAGAAACTGAAGAGCTTACATCATATAAAGCAAAGCTCCGCTCCATTGCAATGAATGTCTTCTGTTCAAAGTGATCATTGTCCTTCTCAGATGAGTTTCTCAAAATGATGACTATAATCCATGGGGATGTTGAGGATAGAAGCACATTCTCCCTTCTTCCAATCTGTGGTACTAGAAGGAAAGTTCAGTCTAAGGCCTGAAAGAATCCACAGAGTCCTGGAGTTAAAAAATTATTCCTTTGTCATCTCATAAAATGGCCTCAGGTAGGTTTTGGAAGCCAGGGCCACAGCTAAGGGATGAGAGTCTGATTACAGGGGCCAGTGAGTAGAAATAGTGAAGGAGGGATGTCTTCAATGTGTGTACCTATTCCATATTATGTGTGTACCTATTCCATATTGAGAGAATCTCATGGTCTCTTGATGGACACGGGGAAGGGAATGGAGAATCTGGAATGAAGAACTTCTTGGACATATAACTGTAAGAAAAGATAACTTCCAGATCTCCTGAAACTTTAGGGAAGCAAATATGTGATGTGTAAAACCTTGGGTATTGACATAAGTATTTGCTTGGAGCCAGGGGGAATACTTTTGATACCCTGGTTCTACTGGCACTTAAGTGCATAAGCTTACACAAAGAATTTCCAGTTTATGCATCGAAGAAACAGAGATATGCTTGCTTTGTCAAATGCTAGGCTGAATAATGTTACAGTCTCTGATTCACATTTGCTCTCATATACATGCTCCTGGAAGACATGGAAAGGTAATCACAAAGACCTTGCTGACTGCTGTGTGGTCATTTGTGGTGTGGAAACAATTTCACCAATGAAAGAACCAAAGGATCCAGCATAGAAATGAAGGATACATTTGAAATCCAACTCACACTTTCAGTTCCACTGGTCCTGGTGAATCTATGGCCTTTTTGCAGTTACTAAGGAAACAATTGTCAGTAATGGAAGAGGAAGTTTGTGTGGAAAGGATGTCTACAGAGGGGGCTTTGTACAGAGAAACCCATCAGATGGAATCTGGCAGAGACACCAACATGCTTGGTGATTGATTTGATCCCCAGCATGAAAGCATTAGAGTCCATTTGATGGGGTCGATAAGGGGGGATACTGCAGAGCCCATCCACCCTCCCCCTCCTTCTCTTCTATCTCACCTATTAGAGTCCTCAGGTCTGCATGGCTGGATTGGCTTGGTTTTAACTTCTCTGCTGTGTGTATGTCAGAGCAGGGATGTATAAACTTAATTCAAGTTCAAAGCCTTTCCAAACCAGTTTAAAACTCCAAAGTCACTGTCTCTCAATTTTCACTTTGGAAAAATTATGAGAATATTTCAGGGACAATACCAAGGGTGTAGATGTCTCATTGCTGTATCTTTTCTAGACCTTAATTTGCAAAATGTTTATACCAAGAGAAAAATGCCACAGGCCTAGTAACCCCCAAATTAAGTAGAATTTAGAGGACACTAAGTAGGTCATGTGCAGGAAAAAGTAGAGGCTTAAGAAGCTTGATATGCCTAGCCAGATTGTCCCCTTATCTTTTGGATTTAAACTAAAATACTTTATTTAAATTTAACAAACTGTTAAAGTTAATTTTAAATTTAATTTTACTCATACTTTACTTGAAACTACATATTAGACAAAGTAACATTAGATATACTCCCCTTTTCAGGCTTGCATGTCTTGCTTAAGAAATTATGAGAGGCTGTGTTCAATGAATCAAAAATTTAAATAAAAAAAAGCAAAAAAAAAAAAAAGAAATTATGAGAGGTAAAAGCAATTACCTAGTTTTCATGATTGAAATACAATCCTACAATTTTCCTTTACAATAAAGGAAATACAAAAAAATATTTGAGTCATGCAAATTCACCATGTATTTGTAACCACCGTTAACAGTTTAATGCATATTTACCATTACATTTTTAAAAGTAAAATTAGGACCATAATGGATATACTGTATTATAGTCAACTTATTATATCTTTAACACTATGTCATGACTTTATCTCCGTGGTGTTGCCTGTTCCAAATACATCAGGATGTTAACTTTGTATGATATGCATATATGATATGCATATCCTCATCTTTACGGGACTAGTAATATACTGGGATATATTTAGGATTTTCTCATTTTATGATTATTTTCTTAAAATTGAATTCTGGAATTTGAGTTATGAAGCCTTTTGAAATATATGTCCAAATTGTCCTTGGGAAATACTGCTGGGATATGTACCTCCATTTATGACAGACTCTAACAGTGCCTGATTCCAGCCCTTTACCAGCACATCATTATGATTTGGAAGGTGAGGTTGAGTTAAGATTGAGAAACAAATCATGCTGTTTTATTGTTATGTTAATTTTCATTTTATATCAAAGGAAGTTAACTTTTCCTTCATTGCAATTATGTTTATTTTGTTGTTTCCATTTTAGTTTGTGACATTTCAGGCTATTCAGACATATTATACTTTTATTCCTTTGATCATTCTTATTTCCCTTTATGGTTTGTTCCAATGAGAATATGCATTGAAAGACTTTCTCCTGCCTAGAGCTGATAACACATATGAACTTATATTTTATTTATTATCATTAAATTTTTTGAGCATTTAACCCTTTAATAAAAATAAATTTTATTTTGTGGTAAGAATTTTCCACCAAATACTTACCAATTGCTATTGCTTTCTCTTTATCATAAAACATTTCCTAGTAACTTGAGAGCACATTTATCACATGCAGACTTTTACATTTCCCAAGGTTGTTTGTGCTTTTTGTACTCTTCCCTTGATCTGTCTGCCATGTTTTGCATCAATAGCATAACACTTAATTGCAGAAATACTTTGGAGATATTGCAGGTTTGGTTCTAGGCCATGGAAATAGAGCAATGATTGCAATAGAGTGAGTCATGCGATTTTTGTTTATTTCCCAGTGCATATAAAAGTTGTGTTTATACTATACTGTAGTCCATTATATGTACAACAGTATGTCCAATAAATGACATACCTTAATTAAAAAATACCTTATTGCCAAAAAATGCTGATGATTATCTGAGCTAGTTAGAAAAATGGTACCCATAAACTTGCTAGATGCAGACTTGCCTCAATGCTTCAATTTATAAAAAACAAAATATCTGTGAAACACATTTAAACAAAGCACAGTAAAATGAGGTATGTCTATACCGAAGCATATAATAGGCTTTTCCTAACTTTAAGGGAAAATCACACTTTATATTTTATTCTTTATTTCAAAATTCTTGTGGGATATTCTTGACATGTATGCTTCTAAAGTGGAATTAGTTTGCCAAGGATGAAAATCGTCCTTGGTGTTTTGATTTTGTTTTATAGACTAATATGAGAAGAATTGATATTGCATGGTATTTGGTCTTGCTTTCCCAGAATTTAGCACATTTCTTCATTTGTTTAAATTTTCCTCATTATCCCCTGGTAAAGTCCTAGCATTTATCAGATTACCCTTGAATATTTATTACTGATTTCATTCTCGGATATTTTGTAGATTACTATTGTAAATGAAATTCTTATTATACCTTATAAATTATTTTGCTGGTTTACAGAAAAAAATTGATTTTTGTACATTTAATTTGTAACCTTCTCTACTTACTCAATTCTTGTCTTCTATCTAATAGATTTTGTGTTCTAGTTGATTCCTTTGGTTTGTTTTAGTATATAATCAGTCTTCTAGTAATGATAATGTGATTCCTTCCTTTCAAATATGTATGACTCATTTTTCTTGTTGAATTGCCTGGAACTTTTCAAATGATGGTAAATAAATAATGGTGAGAGCAGGCCTTAATTTGGACCATAGTTTTAATCAGGACTGTGCTACATTCAGGTATGATTCTAACTCTTTCTTTTGTGTAGTAAGCATTTGCTGTTATTGATAATAATGGATGCTTTCACAATGTGCCGTTGGTCAGGTACCTATCTCAATTTTTATACTCATCATTCACTGAAGGATTTCAGCAGCTCCACAACCTACATATTATTACTATTATTTCCATTTATGAGAAAATGGAGGCACTGTAATGTCAAATGACTTCCTTGAGATCATACAGTTACAAGTGGAACCATAGAATTGAACCCCATCAATCTGAGCCCCAGGGTCTGTGTCTACACCCTCCAGGCATATTGCCCTCTGGTTAGGGAGCATTCTCCACCCATGTATCACGTACAACTTGTATGAAACTCATGCATTCATCAAGAGGTCCCTTTTCTGTTCTTTGTGTTTTTAACATTGATATCAATGGCAACCAAATGACACCATCTATATTCTATTCTTAAGAAAATAATCTTTAGATCTAATTGTCTAATTTTTTAATGTATCCTGTTTCTGAACACAATGTTTTCTTGAGTGGGGATGTATACTTACACTTTTTTAGCTATCTACTTACCTACCTATCAGATTAGGTTTGCTGTTTTATTTCTTATAATGATCAAGGTTTTTGTTTGTGTGTTTGTTTGTTTTCTGCATCAAACTAATATTTTAAAAGAAATTATAAAATGTTTCCTCATGTACATATGGTTTGCATTCATTGCTTCCCCTTCTGAGTTTGTCTTCACATATAAGTGACGTTTTAGGGGAACAAATATATTTTCCTGAAAATTCTGTACATCTTGCTTCACTGCTTTTAGTATTTAGTACTGTGAGAAAATCTTAGACCATTTTCCATGTCTTTTCATTAATTGAATGTCCTGTATTTGGTGAGCCTGTGGATCTGTAGCCTCCATTATTTTTTGGAATGTATGTTATGTTAGTATACCAACATGAAACAATGTTATTAGTGTCTTTCTCTTTCTCATCCTTCCTCTTCTTTTCCTCTCCTTGGCTTCTGTTATGATAACCACACTATCTTATTCTGAAGTTCAATATTGGGGACATATCATTTTTTCTTAATCTGTCCTAAAATTCTTATTTCTATATTCAGCTCATCATTTCAATCTCTCTTTCCCTTCAAGATGGAAAAATGTCTTGAAGTAGTCATCTATGTAATGAATTTTGTTTTCTGCATCAGTCTGTTAATGCTCTCCATTTTGGCTTTTAATTTAGAAATTGTATTTTCTATCTCATACTGCAATCTTTTTAAATCTCTTACTGTTCCCTTTTCATGCTTTGATGGTCCTTTCATCAGAGCAACATTCTCTTGTGTCTTTCTGAGAATATAAATTTCTGGCAGTAAATTTATTTCATAGAAAGACATTGGTTTGGGACCTTCAGAATACCCCTGTTTAACTGAGATATTCCTTCAGACTATTTCTACAGAAGGAATTCAACCATGCCTAGTGTTATGGATAGACTTTCAAAGGTTGCTGTAGGTTTAGGGGTTACTGATGCTAAGTCTCATCTGCTTATAACCTGGTTTTATGGGAAAAGTAGAGGACCATACAAGATTTGAGAGTTGATTAGAAACAACTATACAAAGCTAGAACCTTCAGAGAAGACAAGACCAGTCAATTAATTAGGGAATCTGCAATCTAAGAGAAAAACTAGGATACCTGACTGTTTTATGGTTTTATGTAGAGCAGAAGGTGAAGCAAAGTCTTCATTCACAATTCTTAAGTATAGACCTACTTCAAGCAGGTTTGGAATCACAATTCAAAACAACAGTGTAGCTCAGAAGACCTAAAGTCTGAACTTTAGTGATCTCTTACTGACAGTGCCCTTTAGTACTTAGGGAAGGAAGACAGAGGTTCTAATGGGAGAAAAGGGCAATAAAACCAATCAACACAGACTTTTTTCAAAATTCAAAAAAAGTATGAAGTTGGAATTTTTTTAACATTTAAAATATTTTATTTTTGAATTATTATACAAGAAAATGCTTATTCCTTTTATCATTGTGCATGCACATATGTACTTGAATTTATGAGATTTTTAAATTTGCTTCATGTCAAAAACATTTGACTTTCTACATTACAAATAACAATATGTGCAAATTCAACTCCATGTGAGCTACATATTTACTTGTTTTAAAATAACCCACAAATATCCATCACTTTACATTCCAACTCTCACATTTCAAGAGAAACATATATACATACATTTAAGTATCAGATATATGCATGAAAATACACACATAAGCCAAGAAGTTTATATATCTCAGAAGCTTCTTTATGTATTATTCCTCAATGAATTTGGAATTTTAAAAATTTTAAAATATTTTAGCAAAGAAGCCTATTTTATTGATACTTAACCAAAAATCTAACTAATTATATGCAGAAAACTTCACAGAAATGAATAATTAGGTGGAATAATATAAAATAATTATTTTTATGTGTTTTAGAAAGTCTTTGAGGTGGATGAGCTAATGAGCATATTCAATACGGTTAGAGAAAGAATTATTAAAAAGGAACATTAATATGAAAACTCGTTCAGAATTTTTATAGTGAAGAAAAAATAGAAATTATGAAAGTAAGGTCAAGAGATAAAGGGTGAAATGAAAATAGAAAATAGATAAATTTAATAGTAACTTATCTTTGATTTCCTTGTCAGAGACAAGGGGAGATGCAATATTCAAAAAAAGAATGAATGGCATTCTCTAGAGTTGCTGAAAGATTCTAATGATAGTGTCAATAATTTCTAAGGGAAAGAAATGGAAGTAATTGTTGAGAATATTAAAGATATAGAGAAGATCTTGCACATAGCTAAAGAGAGTTTCACCATTCATTTATGAACATACTATAGCTTTAAATCATTTTTCCAAGTAGCAGTAATTTTGTAAAAGTTTTGTTGTGTGGATGTCCTTCTGAGAGGATAATAGAGTGCTTTCTCCTCCAAGTGCTTGTATTTTACATGCAAACTATAGCAATGAAGTCTGAAAGTGTTTGGGGGCTGGGGGGCAACCACCTCCACTTTCAATGTTAGCTCTTCACCGTAAATATCATCATTACATGATTTGTAACTTGCTCTATTTTAAACTGTCATTAAATCATGAGCATTTCCCACATTGCTAAATGGTTGTTATAATTATCATTTTAATGACTTCATTATATTCTATAAAATTTATTCCATTATTATTTCCTTAGTCATTCCTCCTTTATTAGACATTTAGGGTTTCATTTCCCTCAATTTTTGATTATTGCACATAACGCTGATATAATTTACATTTTTATGCATATAACTTCACTTTTATTTTCAATCAGTTGATTGGGAATTGTTCCCTGAAGTAACATTACCATGTCATATGTTATTGAACATTTTCCCAAAAGGTATGAATCAATTTAGCCTTCCACCAGGCATTTTGATATTTGCCAACTCTTGGCATAAAAGAAGGTCAGTCCTAAATGTTATAAATTTGAAAATACATTTACCAATTTTCTGGGTATAAAATATATTTTTATTTAAGTAATGTAATTAAGCATTTTCCCACATTAGTTTATTTATTAATTGCTTTTCCTCTTTTGTACACCAATTATCAGTGCTTTGACTTTTTAAACTTCTCTTGTTTTGGACCCTATGATTGCCTTACCAATATGTAACAGATATTCTTCTTTTGGGTGAATTATCAAGAAAACCTTTTTCTGAGAAAAATGAAGATAATGGAGGGTCATACCAGATTTGGTTTTCTACTTCTCTGCAGTTTTCTACCAATATTGGGATGAGAATATGTATATGACAGACCATGTCACTCATCTCCTCATCTCTAACCTCTCTTCTCTTACCTCCCTCTTTTTAAGAGGTTGAACAAATTAAAATGTTCTGTTACTAAACTATCATAAAGCTGGAGGTGGCTCTACTACACAGTTCTGGTCAATCAAAGGTTGGGTAAAAATTGGTGACTTCTCCCATTTTCCCCATTTTCTCATTCTTCTTTTTAATTTGTTTTTTATTTATTTATTTTTGTTGATCATGTGTTGGCAAGAGCTACATCTTTCAATTGTGATAAGAAAAAGGAGAATGGCAGATAGTATGTCCCTGATTTTAAGTTGCTGAAATAATGACATGAAGCTTCTACCACATCCCAAATGTATTAGGTGTGCAAAGTGAAAACCTATCACTACAGTCACTCTTTTGCACATATGAGTTGTGAAAGAGGAGAGTTGGATCTCTATTTTATTAACACTCATTTTCAAACTTACCCAAAGACGTCTTTCTTTAAAAATTTACTACCATGAGCCTGTGATGATTGATCATTGTAGAGTTCAAAATGTCTAAATGTTACTTACCTGTTTCCTAGATCACAAGTAGATATAGGGATGAGTACCATAGAACAAAAATAACACACACACACACACACACACACACACACACACACACGTATTTAAATAAAGTATTTGACAATGGGAAAACATAATATAAAGGTACTGGGGCATTTTCTATCCAGATAAGTTCCACTTGACAAATGCAATATGCATCTGAAAGACAATCCATCCATGACTTTCCATATTCACTCATGTATATCCATTATTTATACATTTATCATATATGGAGAATATGCCAAATGACAGGTATGTGTTCCATGACAGGGATTATAAAGTTAAATAATAAAGAACTACTGCTAAGTCTTTGCTTGTAAGGATTTTGCTTCCAGACCAGGGTTTGGAATGAGAGGAAGTCAGTAATATAAACCAATATTTTTTATACTGTGTGAGAGAGGAAATAATTGAGTGTTAAGGAGAAATTAATAGTAGAGGGCAAAATAGAATTAGGGACTTGGGCAAGTCTTAACAGCCAATAAAATGGTTCAAATTCCTTTAATTGAGGTTTTCTGGACTAGTCATTTTATACCAAGCATTGCCTGAAATAAGTAGGCCAACAGCTGGATATGAAGATAGGTTTACATTATAAAAATTCCATCAATGTAGCTATTATTGCATGGAAGCGCACTGGTATGAAGTAATTGCCCTTAACCTGTCATTATGGTGCATGTTATGGGATTTATTCTACCTAGAACTTGTCCTTCTTTTGACCTCTACAAAGTACCTGCTCTGCTAGATGCTGGGGTTTCACATGTGTATAGGGGTGCGATATGCACCTGAGGGGCTGGGGTCTTTCTCTCATTCTCCTTGTTTACCACCTTTGCCATCAGCAAGGAGGTGATCAGTGAACAGGAGGGAGTGACCTACCAGCCAGCCAGTCTTGCTGGAACCAGGAAGACGAGCCTAAACAGGGTGGGGCAAGAACCAGAGTTTAGAGATTCTGGGGTTTTATCTCTTTAAAAAGTGATCTTTCTATGGCTTACAGAAAAAAAAAATCGATTTGTTCAACATCTGTCTTTCCCCTTGTGCTGTTGCTCTTTACAGAGGAGCAGACTTCTCTTAACTCTGGAGTAAGTGTCCTTTCTTCAGGAAACACCTGTCAAAGCAAGCGGCAAATCAAGTTTTGCAATAGCTGAAATAAACTGAACTTTATTTCAGACTTTCCACTTCCCTTTATGCTTTTACCTAGAATTCTTTGGTGAATCTTGTGATTTCCTGATTTGGCATTGTGATATTTCTTAGTATGGTCATGATCAAACTTCTTACTACCCATCCCTGCCTTCTATACCAATATCATCTGAGTGTGAAAACCTATTTTTATTTTATTTATTTATTTATTTTCAAAATTGCTTTTTTATTCCTATGTTTCTTTTTTTAGTTTATTTAATTTTGATTCATTGAGCACAAATGGAGTACAGCTATTGTTTCTCTGGTTGTACACAAAGTAGAGTCACACCATCTGTGCGTTCATACATGCACACAGGGCAATGATGTCTATCACACATTCTGTTATTATTCTTCCCCCCCACCCCGACTCCACCCCTCCGTTCCCTCTATGCTATCTATCCTTCCTCAATTCTTGCCACCCTTCCCCCGCCCCCCAATTATGATGCATCTTCATTCACTTATCAGAGAGACCATTCGGCCTTTGGATTTTGGGGATTGGCTAATCTCACTTAGCATAACAGTCTCCAACATCATCCATTTACCTGCAAATGCCATAATTTTATTCTTCTTTATGGCTGAGTAATATTCCATTGTGTATATTTAGCACAGTTTCTTTATCCATTTATTTTATTTATTCATTTTTTAAGCATTACTTATTTTTTTAATCTTTTAAATGTTATTGTACTTTTTATACCTTTATCTTATTTATTTATTCTTATGTGGTGCTGAGGATTGAACCCAGTGCCTCACATGCTAGCCAAGTGCTCTACCACTGAGCTATATGACTGATACAAAATAACTGTACACATTTGTGGAATGCAGTGTGGTGTTTCAAAACATGTATATACTGGGTCAAGGCAGAGTAATTTTATCCATCATATGATACATGTATCATATTCTTTGTGCTAGAAAGAATAAAAATCATTTTCTCTTAGCTATTTTTAAAATACATAATAAATTACTAACTACCTTATTGAAGTATAGCTTATTATATAATATATAAGAATATATTAAGTAATAATTCATTATTTATTTTTTACTTAGATAAAATGTAATTTGTAAACATGAAGACCTCAAGGCCGTCTAACTTTTGCCCCATTAAACACCTTCATGAGGAAAAAGGAAAGAGCAATTAAGCTAATATTGATCAATATCATGGGTTTTTTGAAACATTCCTTATCATCAGATACTCAGGAAACTGGAGGGGAGAATTGTAATTCCATTCTACAGATGAGGAAATCAACACTAAAAGAGTTCAGGAAGCCCAGATCACACAATTGGAAGATAGTGAAAACATGATTTGAACCTAATTCTGATCTTATTTTGAAAACTGTACACTTGTACTTCATCATGTAATAGAATCTCTCCCCCTGTGTGTACAGCATTTCCGTCGTCATGTCAGAATTCACGTACTAGCCTCTATTACTTACTAGGTGCTCTGACATGGATAAGTGACGTGGTTTTATGTCTGAATCTGCTTCTCTGTGAAATGGTGAAAATAATAAATTCTACTTCATAAGACTTTGGTTAGATTATAAAGGATTTAATGTATATAAAATAGTTCATAAGAGTACCTGACATATATTAAGTGATCAATACAATTTTATTAGTTGTTGTTATTGTCTATTATTTGTTATTTCATGGGTCAGGCCCTAGAGTATGCACATCTTGGCTTTGCTTTCATGAATTATCTGAGTGCAACTGAAAAGTTAGTTTTAAATATGTATTTTTTCTTCACTTTTAGTATTTATATATGAAGGATTCCCCTCACTCTTCTCCACTGGTTGACAAATTTAGGGGAAATACAGAGCACCTCTTAGTAAGATTGTGTCTTTGTTTCAGCACTGAAACCCTTCAGATAGAAACATTGCTGCTTTGACTGAAATGGTGGGGGACTTCCCTCCATGCTACTGCTCTCTTTCCTCCATGGCCACCTACCAGTTTGAGATTTGTGATGGTTTGGATGCGAGGTGGCCCCCAGAAGCTCATGAGTGAGACAATGCAAGAGGGTTCAGAGAAGAAGTGATTGGGTTACGAGAGCTTTAAACCAATCACTGATTAATCACCTGATGAGGTTAGTTGAGTGGTAACTGAAGACAGGTGGGGTGTGGCTTTGGGGTGCATATTGTATCTGGTGAGTGGAGTTGTTCTCTCTGCTTTCTGATCATCATGTGAGCTGCTTCCTTCTGCCACACTCTTCAGTCATGATATTCACCTTGAGCCCTGAGGAATGAAGTCAACTCTCTATGAATTGAGACCTCTGAAATCATGAGCTGCAAAATAAACTTTTCCTCCTCCACAATTGTGCCGGTCGGGTCATTTAGTCACAGCAGCAAAAAAGCTAACTAAAACACTGTTGCTTCTGGGGAACCCTGGATGTCCACATAGCTCAGGCTGAGAATCCACAGAGCACTCAAGAAAACACATTGGACAGTGACTGACACATACCATTAACTCTCAATTTCTGTGATAAGCATGTGTCTAGGAGTCCTCCCTCCCAATCTCAAATTGTCACCACTCAGTTCCCATTAAATAGTGACAGTTGACTGCTTTGCTTAACTGGCAGGGTCTCCAGTTTGGCACCAGTGAACTGGAGGAGATGGGAGCCATGTTCTGCTTGGGCCTCCTCATCTTGGAACTCAAATCTGTAAGCTGCAGCCATCAGCTCCTGACTCGAGCTGCAACTCTGCTGAATGCAGAAGATGCTCTGGACCACCACCTCCAGCGGTAAGATGCTCACAGGGGCACAAGCGACTTTTAGACTTTTGTATTTCTTTGCAGAATATCTTGGTAATGCAGGTCAAATTCATCCAGGTTGTCTTTGACAGACAGAAAGATGGAAGAGGTGCTGAATGCAGGTAGGTTCTGTTAAGTTTTATAGTAAGTTAGACCTAGGATATCCTTGCTTCCTCCTAAGACCAAGAGTGGAATATTGCTCATTTGTATACATACACATAAATATAAACCTTCATGTGTTTATAAGTATACATTAATACATAATGCTTATGACAAAGAAGATGCAAGGTGACACACATACAAATCTACAGACACTTCTATTTGCTAGCTATGTGTTTCTATGTATACAGCAATTTTTTTTTTTTTTGGCGGTGCTGGGGATTGAACCCAGGGTCTTGTGCTTGCAAGGCAAGAACTCTACCAACTGAGCTATATCCACAGCCCTGTATGTAGAATTTTTGAGCCATTACTCAGTTAAAAAAGTTGCCAGTATCTAGGCACTTGAGGACAAGACACATTTTAATAGTCCCATTCTCCAATGGTTATGCAACTTCTCGGGGAACCACCTGAAGATGATTAAACACTGGTTCAGAGAATCTGGCTCTTGTAACAGGGAAAGGCCAGATCTCTGAGAACTGTGAGGGTCATTAAAAAGTCAAGTAATGGAGAATTATAACTGGAATGAGATCTTTTGATGCTCTTTTCTATAGACAAATATTTAAGACCTGACCAAAACAAATTCAGGGGGTGAGAAGGGAAGAAATAATAGCCACTGGAGAGCAGAGAGGAGCCAGAGGACCCAGAGGAGTCAGAGAAGGCTGAGTCATTATCTGCTCTTTGAGTGACAGGATGGGTGGGGAATTGTGTCTCTTGGTAAATGAGAGGGTGGCTCACCATGCATGTGATGTCCGATGGCAGAGAAAACAATTAATACTTGGGCCATTTTGTTCACAGCTCATTTTCATTATTTTTCCTCCTGCCAGTGTTAAACTGCTGTTCCAGTGTGACTTCTCACCAAGTGACCAGTCAAGCCTAGAAAGATCTAGCAGTCTACATTAATCCTGCTTTGGAAGTCCCTGGCTTCCCTGAGACTTAATTACCTAAATGCAGTAATTAACTTGCTCATCACACTGGGCTATAGATCATAGACTATGGAGATTTAAATAAATCCAGACCTCCTTCCTCCCAAGAGATGCTGTCACTGATGGCTTTTGTTTTGACATCATAACCACTTCTGTCCCTCCCTGCTCCCTCCAGCATCCCTCAGCATCTTAAGGTTCTGTGTGTTTGGCTTCCTCATGGTGTTTTTAGACTCTCCCTCTGACAGCAAGTGCTTCCACCTGCCAGGATATATATTTTGACTTGTCTTTTCATCTTTTCCTTGGCTGGGCTGTCTTGGGTGCAGGCACATCTGAATTTTCTTACTTTTCCCTCACTCTCCTCTGCTGCTCATTGAGGGAAGATTGAGCAGAACTGGCATTGCTTGCTTTCCCTGAATTGATTGTGCCCATCTGTTTGATCCAACGCAGTGAGGATTAGTTGCCTGTAAACTGGAACAAGAAGAAATCTATCAAAGAAATGCCTTTTCTAATTCGAGTGGAAAGAATTTGGTGTTAGGCTTCAAAATACAATGGCAACTATGTGGGTTATCATAAGAAGGTAGGTTCACCTGTCTCTCCACCCCAACATCTCACATGACTTAATATTAGTTTTTCAGGTGCGACTAGTCCAAAGATACTGAAGTTAGAGGTCTCCTCTGACTTCTGACTCTTCTAAAACTGATTCAGAAAATTAAGGGCAGGAAAAAAATGTAATGAATGTGACTGTTTTAATGTTTGAATTAAATTTGGGGGGCATGGAGCTTGGTAGAGGGCAAAAAGAAAGTATTTCATCCATATTTGCATCATACTGTATTTTTGTATTCATTCTCAAGAAACTGGCCACAACCGAGTATGGTTCTTACTCAGAGAGCCTGAAGACTATAGGATTGAGAGGAAAAAACCATGCTGAAAACTTCTTGACCCCAAAATATTCCAGCCATTAAATTTATACTCATTAAGATATGACAGAAGGGAAAGGAATAAAATTAAATCTATTGGTTTGAAACAAGCAGCAGGCTGTTGGAATACTTTTGATTACTGAATAGGGTTAAATCCAGAAATAGAAAAATCAGCAGATCAAATCCCAGGAATTTAGTGGCAGAGTTTTTACTATAGTACAAAGAATGTGACTAATGTTTGTCAACACATGGCTTTATATGTCTTAAAGAGATTTTGGCTACCTCCTAGCCACCTACCTCTTCCTTGGGTATAATAACGTTTCCACTATCCTTCAGAAAGGGTCTTTTCTGTTGTACAGAAGGAATTACTAGGGGTGCGGGGAAGAGATCTTCTCCAAAGGTCTGCCTTGAAAAAATGCAAGGATGTGGTATTTGAGTCTCCCGAGCTCCACAGCCAGCGTTAACCCCAAGCGTGACCTACTGGGAAGACAAAGTGTGGCTGTACATGGAGGACATCATGTTTTTTGACAATAGGTTTTATGCCTCATTTACCATAAAAACAATTAGAGTGTAGTCAACATCCACAGAGCAACTTACCATTTTTCATAAGCAGAAGAAAAGCAGAAATGTTGGACATTTGTCCAGTGACATGTAGTACTTGTACTCTTTGCTTTGGGTTTTCTTTCCCTGACTGCTTCTTCCCAGTTGCTCATTTAAGAAATGTCTGTAGATTTTTAGAGGCATCTTTTGATCTTCTTTCCTTTCCTTGTCCTTCCTCCTTCCTCTCAATCTTATCCCTGGAAATAACTGTGCATGCACGGCAGGAATGCTAAGCTGCTTCTTTGGAGGTGCCGTTTATCCTTTGTGACAGGTCTTTTGCAAAGTCATTTAACAGTTTTGCAGAGTCAGCCACTGTTCATCTCGATTTGTATCCCTCCATTGCCTCTTGCTCTTCTCTGCTGAGCAACCCTATCTCCATTTGTCCCTCCATTAATAACGAGAGAAAGCTCAGAGTTTCAGCACAGCGCCTCAGCAATAGTTCGATATTTCACGTAGTCTCCCGAATGAGAGATCTGATGCTTTAGCTGGCTTTCTTAGCATCCACATAGAATAAGGTTGTTTGGTTTTCTTTTTACTTTGATGAAACCACAACTAAAAACCAAAAATCTATATAGACCATAGAAAACATAATCATACTTTTAATAATTAAAATGATGCTTGATGGTTATTTTAAAAATAGTTTTATTCTTCTAAATGAGAAAATATAATTTGGAAAACACACACACACACACACACACACACACACACGTATACCACCCCTACCCCTACTTTTAATGATCCAGATGAACTTATCAAGATTTACAAATATATTTATAGTGTGTAACCTATCAAGATTTATAAATATATTTACATAGTGTAATGTCTTTTACAGTTTTTACAATTGAATAACTTTATATTTAAGAATAATCAACATGTTATTAGTGATTAGTAATGTCAATTTATGATATAGAATATAAACGTGTATGTACCTGGGTATATTATCTATTTTATATTATGTTCCATTAGTGTGTCTGACAGGAACATGTAATTTTTAATACTGTTGTTTCGTAATTTAAACATACGATATTTAAGCACCACCTCATTTGTATTTGTTTCAGAATGTGCTTTACTATGTTCCCTTCTTTATTTTTACTTAGAAATTCTATAATGAGTTTGGTAACTGCCAAAACATGAAACGCTGGGATTTTAACTTGAATTGCATTAGAATGGTAGATTTCTTTAGACTCTAGACTGTTTACCCACTCTACTTTTCAAATCTGGTGTGTTTCACTACTTTTCAGGTTTTCAATGTTCGCTAATAAAATATTGTAGGGATTTTCTTTGTAACTTTTTCGTGCAATTCCTTAATAAATCATCATAAGCTTTTAACCTTAATATTTTAAACTTTTTTATCCCTTGGAAAAGTCCCTTTCTTTAAGTTTCTAATTTTCTAAGTTGCTGTCTTAGTTAAATAGAAAATATTCTGGATTATTTTATATTTATTTATAACTTCACAGAACTTTCTGGTTATGCCTAAATTTTTCCATGTTTTTTTTTTTTATTTTTAGATACACAATAGTATAATTTATCAATTTTGACTGTTAATGCTCCTCACTTTTTTTCTTATCTTGTGACCTTCATGACCTTGGCTAGAATTTTGAAAACAATGTTTAGGAGTGATGACCATTTTCACCAAGAACCTAATTTCTAAATGAAAAGGACTCTCAAGCATTTAAATGAAATGCCTGTTGGTTGGACATTCATGTTTAATATCTCCTTTACTTATTAGTATGTTTCTTAGCTTGTCATTTTAACAAAATTAGGATTGGATGATGAGTTTTATCAAAGAAATTTTGCTATCAAGAAAATGATTATTTCTCTAAGTTAATAAATTCTTAAATTATGTTAATAAATTTTCTGATATTCAGTCATCCTTGAATTTCTAAGAAAAAGGTATTTGGTGTGATCTAAAACATTATTTAACTCAGAGTTTAATGCTTTTTAGTGTGAATTGAGGAGTTTTGTGCCTTATTATTATTTGGATATAAGGTATACCCCAAAAGCTCATGCGTGAGACAATGCAAGAATTTTAGAGTTGAAATGATTAGATTATGAGAGTTACTAAACTAATTGGTGGATAAATTCACTGATATGGATTAACTTGGGTGGTGATTGTAGGCATGTAAGTTGTGGCTGGAGGAAGTAAGTCACTGGGAGTGTGCCTTTGGAGTTTATATTTTGGCCTGGGTGGACAGAGCTCTCTCTCTGCCACTGGTGGCCATTTCCTGAGCTGCTTTTCTCAGTCACGCCCTTCTGCCTGATGGTCTGCCTCACTTCAGACCCAGAGCTTTGGAACCAGTCTGAAACTGTGAGCCAAAATAAACTTTTCCTCTTCTACATTGTTCTTGTCAGGTCTTTTGGTCACAGTGATGAAAAAGCTAATTCAGACACACCTGTATTAACTAATGGGTAAAGTCTGTGCTTTTGATCTTTGTGGTCATGTGATCTGGAATGCTTTAACTGTGTTAGGATTTATCTGTCTTTTAAATGTGCACGCATTGTAAAATCATGTGTTCCATTTATTTGAAACAAAATATCATTTTTACACTTTTTACTTTTCATGTAAGAATTATCTATGGCATTTAGATTGTTCTATAATCATATTCAGATCATTTTAAATCTCAGTTTATGTTTAATCACTCATCTCTGGGTGTTCTATTCAGTCATCTCATTCTTATTTCTCAGCTTTGATTATTCTCACATTTTGCCAGAGAGCACCTTATAAAAGCTTTCTATATTATAAAGTAAATCAATGGTATATTCTTTCACACATTTATATATATGCAAAGCATCATTCTCTTTCCTATCCATAGGAATTCTACTTCTCCTTCCTAGGTTTGCATGGGAAACACATTAGAGGAGTGTCAACATGACTGTATGTACTCTAATACTTGATCTTAGAGTAGGCAGCCTATTTTTTCCTCTTCTTATGTACCCTGTTTTTTCTGTTTTAATAGTTATAGTAATTTCTTTTTTATTAACACTTTTTTTTTCCTACAACATGAACTGATTTCCCTCCTCCATCCCTTCCTTCCTTCCTTCCTTCCTTCCTTTCCTGGTTTACGACTTTTTAATTGATTTTGAATTCAAACACCCCATCCCTTCAGGGCATGTCTCAATTGTAAGGTAAAAACGATTACATTACACTTGTTCCTTTTTCCTTCCCCTGAAGTGCTTGCTCTCTGTTTTCTAATCTCAGTATCTATCTTTTTTCTCCTTCTATTTTTTTTACCTGTTTTCCCAAATTCATCTAATTCTGGAAGTTTATCTACAGCTTGTCCTCACAAATTCAATTAGGTGCACGATGGATTCTCCTCTTTGCTGATAATGTGTTTTAGTTTCAGCGATTTTACACGTAAGTTTCTTTGCACCTATTTCCTCATTTCTTACCTATTTCCTGTTTGCCCATGTTTGTGATGCAGCCAGTTCTTACCATATGAATCTATTATCTATTCAGTTATTGTTCTATAGATTCCAGTTTTCTTGAATTTTCTTGATGGTATGCAGGAAAATTCCTTCTGGTGCTGGTTATGTGTCTTTATAGCAGGCTTCACCAGCTCTGGGTTATTACAACTCTTTTTCCCTCCTCCTCTTCCAACTTCTTTTTCATCATTTTTGTCTGTTAATCTTTGACTCATGAGAATTCTATTGAGCTTGTAATTGCTCAATGACCAAAATTGTAGATTTTTTAAACCCTTTTTTAATCCTAGCTGAATGTATATAATTCCTCTTGTATTCACAGGAAGTTAGCTGATTTAGGTGGTATTTTTCTTCAAGGGTTTATGGTATTTTGGTTTTAACCTGAGAGAACAGAGTTGGAGTGATTGCACCGGGGAGGTTAAAGAGGAAGAACACACACACAAAAATAAATGAAGGTGGAAAGGATGTATTCATGCCTGTGATCCAAAATGGTAATATGGGATTAAGGAGAAAGGTTCCCTGAAAGGTACTATTATGTTACAACTAAGGATGGAGGCTCAGTGGATCTTTGAGCTTCAAATTAATACTATTTCTATCAATTCCAAATTAATCTAAATTACTTGGCATTTCTGATATCTCTCTTTGTCTTCTGTCACACTAATTGTATTCACATTTTAAAAATGGCATTAGTGTGTAATACTAGTATTCTTAGTATTTTCAGAGTATTCTTAGTTTCATCCTATAGTTACAGGCCAAGAAATGCTATCTGGAGGGAAATGATTGAATGAAACCCAATCTAGAGACGTTTAGAAATTGTGACTGTCACAAGATGCCTTAAAACTTATGACTCCCTAACTGGTCAAAAAAATGAATGGATTAGCCAGAAAGACATACTAATCTTAGATTGGGGGTGGGGCAGGGGTGCATTTTATTAGCAGTAAAAGCAAAATCAATAATTTTGGTATGATTTTATGCTGATTGTTCTATAATAAATAAATAAAAATAAAGAAAACTCGCTGTTAGTATGTCTGTGAGGAAAGAGGTTTAATAACATCACACAGCTATCTGTAAATTGGTTGACTTTCCCCTGGAGAGCAATTTGGCAATTTGCAAGAAGATCCACAAAAACCTTTCATTTGATCCTCCATTTCCAGCTTACAGAATATCTCTCAAGAAAATAAACGTAACTGAAAATAATATATAATATGTAGATATTTATGGAAATGTTACTCATATTTCTAAATATTTTTAAATAACCTAAATTCATAGTAGCAGAAAAAGAAACTTGAAGGAACAGTGTTGATTAATTTTATAGAATATCATAAAACCATGAAAAAAAATGTGTGTGCCAATGTATATATGAAGTAATAATATTAAACATTTATTAGGGCATTGCCATGAACTGTATGCTGTGCTAAGCATTTTATAACTATTATCTCAATCACACAATTAATCCTATAGGTAGCTGCTATTATTGGCATTCCCTTTTACAAACAAGAAAATGAAGTTTGTTGGTTAAAAAGTGTGCCAAATGTCAGGATTTTGAAACCACTTCTGTCTAACTCCAGTGCTCAAGTTCTTATCTATTGCATTCAGTCCTTCAAATGATAAGATGAGAACAAAAACAGGGTAACTAGTTGTATACACATGCTGACCATGACTTTAGCAACATGCAGAAACACTGACCAAGAAAGGAGGGAAATGTTGAATCACAATTGAATTTTTAAAATTTCTTTTTCTGTACAGTTGAAAAAATATGTGTTAGGTGTATGAGTGTGTGTATGTGCTTGTGTGTGACTTTTAAAGCTGCAAGGACTTGGACTCATTTGGTCCCATAAATGTCCTTGAACTGCTTTGATATTGTTCAGAAAGGGTTAGCATGTGCCTCCATGGGTTGAATGCATCACAACCTATGGGGAAAGTAATTCCAAAGAGAAAAAGATTATGGAGAAAAGAGAATGTGCATTTTCTGCATATTGCATTTGCTATTTGCAAAGTGTTTTCACCTAATAATAGCCATGAAAGTTAACCTGAAAGAAATCCTATTTTGCAGGTGACTCCATGGGAGCCAGGGAATCTAAGTGATTTTCTAGGTGTATTTAAGTGATTTACTTATTGCTAGTCAACACTGGGGATCTCATTTGCCTTTGCCTCAGGCTCAACCAGATAAACAGCTGGTCTCTTGCCTCCGAAACTATTAATACCTGAAAATACAGTAGACCACTAGCCCCTGGAAAAGGGTTTCAATCAAGAAACTTGATCTTTCCACTCTCTATATCAACTATGGCCTTTTGCAGCCTGTGTCTTTTGTTGTGTAATTCTCAAAAACAAAACAAAAAAATGAAACAAAACAAATAAAAAATAAAATCTTTGAAGTTTTCCCAAACAGGAGAGATTGTTTTTATTTAAGAAAACATCAAATAGCCTGGCACAGGTGCTCTAGGTTAATTCATAGACTTTTCATGAATTTTTATAACATTATCCTTCTCCTTTTATTCTCCTCTAATTATGTTGTTTTTGTCCTTATTAAGAGCTAGCCCTTTAGAATTAGGGTTCAAAGTCATTTTACCCACGAGAATTAATTTACCAGATGTTGTAGAAGAAAACAAAATTCTGAATAAACCAAAGCAAAGAGAGGAAGGGAAGGGAGGGAGGGAAAGAGAGAGGGAGGAGGAGAAAAGGAGAGAAAGAAAAAGGGAAGTTATGCGCATAAATCAAGGTTTTGATATTAAGACTAGAAGATCATTATGGACATAAAAAGAATCATAGAAAGTTTATACTTGTGATTTGTAAGATCCTGTACTTGGATAATTCTGATGTAGAAGGAAGAGGGTAGCTTTTAAATTACTGTGAACATTTCTATGTTTTTAAATAATTTCTTTATCTTACCCAATTGCCAAGTTCCCTGCTATGAAGGGAAGCAAGTAAAGATAGCTAGATAAGAAATACTCTAGCATGACTTTTACTGTTCCACACACTTCAGTGAAATCCTTGCCTTCCTTTAGTTTTAGCATAGTTTTGATGGCCATGTAACAGACTCAACCAGCCTCGGTTCTGGTTCCCAGTATTCCTGCTGACAAGAGGCTCAGCAATTCTAAGGAAGTGGTCTACCTTGTTTACACTTAGATTTTTATAGCTTTAAAATTAAATATCTATAAATTACTCTCAGTTATAATATATTGTATTTATTCTCAAAATGAAGGTCCTCATATTGCAGCAGGACAGGGGCTAATCAATTCAAGGCACAGAAAGCAAAACAGTTGAATTATTCTTAGTTGCATGAAGCTCTTATTTGATGGGATGGAATTAGATTTTGTTTGATCCTAATGGAAAGAAAATAAAGATACAAAAGCTTAACAATATGTAGGTAACAGAAAGGAGTTATAAACAATTGTTGAGAAAAGAGAGAGGAAGTTTAACACTGGATGTCCCAGGGAAATAGCATGTTGGGGGAAATATGTCAAATCAATGTTCAACATAAGAGGTAGAATTTGTGTCATTTGCAGGAAAGTGGGTGAAAATGGAGACCATTACGTTAAGCAAAATAAAACAGAAAGTTAAGAGTCTTACATTTTCTCCCATATGTGGAAGTTAAAGAAGATAAAGAAAAAACAAACAAAAAAACAAAAACTGGGGAGGGGGGAATCTCATGAAGAGAAACTAGTAGAGTACAGGAAGGAGACTGGAAAGAAGGAGGATAAGAGGGAAAGGGGAAGTACTGGGACCAAGTAATGTTATGTGCATGTCTGAATATGTCACCATGAATCCCACTATTATGTATAATTGTAATGAACCCATAAAAAAAGAAGACATAGTACAAGAAGACTCCTTATAAGAGGCTTAAATGTTCTTAATAGAAATCTCAGTATGTACTGTATTCTATAACTGGAGGTGGCTGTTTCAGGGGAAAGAAGTTGTGCTTCACCTTTGCTTGGTCATTTCAGCTTCTTTGGAAGGATTTGTTCAACTGAGACCTCAAGTGTATCCTACTAAGAAGAACATATTTTTCAGTCATGTGATAACTCATCATATACTTCCTGATTCTATTTGTGGTGAGACATTAGCCTATTAGAAAACAGAGATAACTTAGCACAAACCAATATTGTTTCAGTACAATGGAAATTGAAACTGAATTAGGGCAGATATATTTGTGATGGCTTGGCATTCATCATTTTACCATGTGGCTTTGAATCATGGAAGCTATTTCTCTGTGCTTTTCCGGGGGTAACAAAACCAGAGCAATGAAGAAATAGAAAAGTGATCATAGAATACTATGTGCCTGAAATTGTGATAAAGATTTGATACACATTACCTTGAAGCAAGCTTTAGTAACTCATTATTACTACTACTATTCCTCTCCTCCTCCTCCTCCTCCTCCTCCTCCTCCTCCTCCTCCTCCTCCT
>JAJEJO010001712.1:391636-485511 GCA_020662805.1 Glaucomys volans
CCTCCTCCTCCTCCTCCTTCTTCTTCTTCTTCTTCTTCTTCTTCTTCTTCTTCTTCTTCTTCTTCTTAATTGTTAGTTATAGATGAATAAAAGGATGCACCAGGATATTAAATGTGTAATAAATGTCAAGTTACCACTATATGACTAATCAGTAATTCACACACCAGGTCAATTAATCCAAATTTCACCTTTTTTTTCAGAAGCATATTGCAAATTATTCTAAAAATACATGCATAAAAAGTTTCTAATATGGAGTGTAAAAGTTAGGTCATAGAAAATCTTCTATATGAATCAATGATCTCCATCAAAGAGTTGAGAGTTGCCTCCTCTAAGTTTAGTACAAGGATCAAGTTCAGTAAAACATCCTTCACGTTAGGGAATCAGACATGCAAATAAATCCCAACACTCTAAACCTTTAACCCACTAAATATTCAAGGCCCTGAAGCAACACTAGCTGCCTGAACTTTGTTGTTGCTCTTGTTTATATATTTAATTGCTTGGGGGATAATTTAGAGAAAGGTGAAGTTCCTTTGACTTTATTGCCCCTCTCTAAGCAAAGTATATGCAATCATCTTTTAAGTCTACCTAATATCAGTTGTTGAATGTTTGCTTTAGAAAAGAGTGATCTAATTTTTGAAAAGAAAGTCAAAGCGACTCTATCAATGATGCTCTGGGGACCAAGAGGTAATTTGCATTCTAGTTTTAGCTTTAGATTAACCACTCAGGCATTAGTAAGGTGGGGAAGTATACAACTGGGAATTGGGTATATTCATTGATAAGCAGAAGTTAGTTAATTGCACTGATAATAACAACCAATGTATTTTGCTTGCTTAGCACATGCCAAATAATATTCTAATTTGATATTCACCTGAACTTTTAAAATTCCCAAAAATAGTCCTAAGATGCCTTCATTTTACAGAGATGAAACTGAAGTATGAAGAGTTTAAATAGCTGGTCTAAGGACTTGTAGCTAGTAAGTGATGGAGCTGGAATTTGAACCCTGGCAGCCAAACTCCAGGACCAGATGATTAACCACCATGCCAATTTGGACAGTATAAAATCATTCAATCTCTTGTTTCTACTGAGTTTGTACCTACAACAGTAAGGTTTTGATCCAGAAAACAAGCTTCTCTTTGTGAAATCCAAGTGTGGATGGTGTAAAATGGGGAGGAAAAGCTTTTGAAGCCACAGGCTGCAGGGACAAAGGCTAGGACTTCATTCCCAGTTATCCATCAGCCAAATTTGGCCATTTGCCAGAGCTCACCTGGAAGTGCTGTGGAACTCAGGACCTTCCAGGATACTCCTCCCAGCCCCCTCCATCTGCAGAGTCCTCTGAGAATTTCTGAAAGAACTGCCCTCACCTACCTCTGTGGCCTACAGCCAAGGTGATCAGCCATGGCTTGCCTGAAAACTAACAAGACCCTCTTGTTTACCACCTATCATTCCCCTGCCACAGTGAGCCCCAGGAAAAACAACCCTTCTTCTGCTTCCAAATCTCACACATTGAGAGAATCTAACCTGGAAATATGAGAATAAATGATGCAATTATTATATGACTGAATACAATGGGATATTTTAATATAGTCACAAGTGATTTTGAAAATCTTGTCTGTGAATAAGCAAGTCTATGGCTTTGAAACAGAGCTAGTGCCATTAGGATGAAGCATAGGCTACATTTGTTTCACAAATTACCATGGAAGTATAATGATGGTAATTCTTAAATCTGCATGTTGAGTTCTCAATGTATGAAAAACGGTCACAATACCTTTAATTTTCAGAATTTGTGTCTATTTTCTATTTCTATTTATGGAAGCTCTCTGAGGGCCCTTTGATGAAAATTGGAATGGTGGGAGAGTGAGACACATGGGCAGTCAGGCCTGTACAGTCCTCTCTTGGATTTATAACAGATGTGCCAGACAGAATTCCTCTCCCCAATAGAATAATTGTTACTAACTTCACGGGCAGCACATTTTGTGTCTTTCTCAAGACTCCAACTTTTGTCAACAGCAGAAATGAGAGTAGAGTCAAGAATTACAGCTAAAGGGAGACACACTTGGTGTTGCAGATGATTGACACTTGAGGAAGGAGACCTTAGTGCATTTCCTTTTTATTGCATAAATAATGATATTCAAATGGAGGAGGAGAAGTAGGAGAGGAAGGAAGAAGAGGGAAAGAAAGAAGCAAGAGAAGAAGCAGTAGGGAGGAAGAATATGAGGAAAGAGGGAGAAGAAAAACAGAAAATTCTTGTCCAAAAGGAAGAGGTCAAAGAAGTTAAATCCAGCTGAATGAATTCGGGGTTTCATTCCATTTATCCATTTAAATGGATAAATTAAAATACAATTCTGAAATAAAATTCAAATTAGATTATCAAACTCCTGTCCAAAATCTTTGAAGAAACATGTTTTCAAATTGAGATTGAACAAATATTTTTTTATTGTTCAAATTTGAGAAAGAGTTATAGTACCCCAAATACACATGAGTGAGTGTTATACGAATATCAGAAAAGCATAGTATGGATTTTCAAGAGAGATTTATTAAGCACTTAAAAAATGGACATGACAAGCCAGGTCTGGTGGTGCACACCTGTAATCCCAGCAACTTGGGAGGTTGAGGCAGGAGGATTGCAAGTTCAAAGTCAGCCTCAGCAACTTAGCAAGGCCTTAAGCAACTTGGCAAGACCTTGTCTCAAAATAAAAAATAAAAATAAAAAGGGCTGTGTATGTGACTCAGTGGTTAAGCACTCCTGAGTTCAATCCCACCCCCCCCCCCCACAAAAATATGGGCACCACAAGAAGCTAGCAACTATTTCCTGTGAAAGAAAAAGCTCAAACAAGTCTGATTTTTGTTAAAACTCTGGCAAGGTACAATTGATATACAATAAACTGCAAATAATTAAAATACTATTTTGATGAATTTTGGCATACATGCATAAACTCTTTTTTTTTTATTTACTTATTGATTCATTGCATGCGTAAACTCTTGAAACCATCATCACAATCAAAATAATAATCATTCCCAACATTCCCTCAAATAAGTCCCTTTCTAATCCTTTCCTTGCCCAATTCTAGTATTCCCAGACAACCACCAATTTGTTTTCTGTCTTTAAAATTAATCTGCATTTTTAGAATTTTATGTATTTTTATAGTGTGTATACTTCTTTCTTTAGTATTTTTTCCACTGAGCATAATGATATAAGATTTAACCATGTTATAATCTGACTTTATTTTTTCATATGTTACTAACCAAAAAATTGAAGAAGTGTAGAAGAAACTGTTCACCTGGACTTCAACTGATATTCTAGTTCTCTAACAGCCTGAGATGGATCAGTTCTAACTGAATTTTTTTCCCCCTAGTTGTTCCATTGCCTGGTGTGCATTTCCTATAGATGGTTGCAGAGCTGGCTCCTCTTTGACATTCAAGTCTCAGCTTAAATGTCATAATCTCAGCTTAAATTTCACCATCTCAGCAAGACTTTTCATGACCACATTGTCTAAAGCAGCATTCCTTCTTGGCGCTATGATAACACCTTTAATTTAGTGTTATCTGTCTCCCTGAGTTAGAATGTCCAATCCAAGAGAGAAATATTTTCATCTGCCTTGTTAAAACTGAATTCCTAGCACCTAGAACAATGCCTGATCCATAGGAAGTAATCAATCATCAATGCACAAATAAATCCTTGGCAAGTTTCTCATCCTGCATTTATAAGAAAATATGAAGACTTATGGGTTAAATAGTATCATTCAGGGCAGTTGTTTTTAGTTGAGGGAATATATTCAAAGTATGATGATTGATGGATATTTATTAACCTGGATGGGGATTTATATGCATAGCTTTACCTTAAATTCTATCCCATTCAACAATTTGTATACATTAAAAAATAAATTGCTTGATTATAACCATAGAAACAATGATAGTCCTTTTCTGAATTGCAAGACAGTGTAGCACATAATGATGACCTAATTGATATTCTAATATATATTTAAAGATTGAACTGATGCCACTTAAAAAGATGAATGAAACTCAAGGATAAATTCTGCTTAAAGGGCCCCCAGCCAAAAAGCATACTAACTTGGAAGATCCAGTTGTTTAGATGGGAACTATAATTGGCAGTGAGCTCAGCAAGGTTCAGTGTGTAAAACTTTCCTAAGTTCTAATGACAACTCAGTGGTTCTGGTAGAAACATCAAGCCAATAATTATATAAGAATGGATTTCCATCTTCTTTGCTTTAGTAAAAAAATTCCTAGAATATTATAGCTCATTCTTGAGCTACAAAAATGGAAATATGTTCAGTGGATTGTATACATAATGGTAAGAATAATACAAAGTAGTGCCTACAAGGAATGGGCGAAGGAATAAGCAGTGTTAATTCTCTTAGCTGTCTTCAAAGAGTTCCCAGAAAAAAAGAAATCAAAGCTAGTCCTGGTTATCAGCAAGGAACCAATGTTTATTAATCTCTGACACTCCTTTGCTCATAAAGGTCTATGTGATGATCAGAAATGCTGCAGTACAGAATGAGATTCACCAGCTTCAGGCACAAGCAGCATTTGGAAAAGGTCTATGCCAACTGTGAGATGCAAATTAAAACATATCATAAATCACATGCATAATAAAGCCATTTATTTTCATTTAATTCATTGGGGGTGAGATTGAGCCCATTTACCTTTTCGAACAGGTGAAACCCTGAATTATTCCCTAAATCCTTTATGAGTAACTCTCTGCATTGGGAATTTTCAAGAGTGGCAAGGACTTTGGATTTATTTGAAAATTTATATTGCATCATTTGGGTGAAAAAAAAGAATGCATTTTTTTTAAGTCAGACAAGATCAGATCATTGGGAGTTGATATTTGAGGCACTGATTTATTGAGTTCTTAGTCTCCACAGAAAAATATTCCTTTTTCTCCATTTCCACTCAGTTGTGGTTTGTGTGGGTGCTTGATGTGTGGGTGCTGTCCATAGACTTGGGTGCTGAATTGTAGGTCTCTCAAAGGGAAGTTTTTCAGCATTCTCTTTAGTACAATGAAACTACAGGTGATAAGAAAGTTTGCCCAATTTATTTACTTAGGAATTCTATTTTTCAAAATTGTATTCTTTCTTTGGGACAAGCATTAGCTATTGTTGAATTTTTATATAGACATTTATTTCCAATCATAAGAGGTGCAAAACACAGTAATCCATATTAAGTAGGAGTTTGCATTTTTTTCTGGACAATTTTCTCTATTAACAAGGAAGTAGACAAAGGAAGAACAAGGACATATTTGTTATGTGATGGGGAAGCAAAACTCTTTCTAAATAAAAGTGTTTGTGGTGTATTCTTGGAGGTACTGACAGCTCCTTATAAGGCAAATGAACATTTCAGCTACGGTTTGCAAGCAAAACACAAAACTAATTACCAAATATTCTTTTGTCCCTCAGCAAACTGCAGGGGGCAAGAGCGAGCTTGTGTAAGACTCAGAGCCTAGATTTCCCTGGGTGCTATCCTCTCACATGTGTTTTTAAATCTTCCAACTTGTGATTATTATTTTTCAGCACTGAATTAGTGAATCATTTTATATAGTGCCATTATGTAAAAATAAAATGATACTTTGTTTCTCTGCATTGGCCAATTACTGGGTGGAGAAAATTGGAGTCCTGAAAGGCACATGTGTGCATAGTTTGGCAGATCACAGGAAAGCCTTATAAAATGCTCCCAGATGTTTGATGCAAGAGAGGGAAAATGCCAGCAACAAGGAGCAAATTGATTTGGGTGGGTTTCAGACAGTATAAAATTATTGATATAAAAACAAAGAAAACATAAGATTGTAGACATAAAAACCTCTGGAGGGTCAATAGTAATAATATAAATGTATTATATTAAGCATATTTGTTCCTTTCCTTTCCCTTCTGCCTGAAGCTATTGTAGAAAATATTAAGGAACATTATTACTAATCTGTAATAAATGTTACATTAACTATGATCCAGCCAGTCTTTTCTATCCAAGGACCCAATCTGTAATTTTTTTTTCAGAGAACTGACTCCTCATCCCATCATCAAAATTTAAGGCGGCCCCTGATAAGAGGTTTTTCCTTCACACATTGAACCATCACAGCTACAGTTTCCTTCTGACTTCAAAGAGTAGATAGAGGGCTTGTTCCTCCCTTGGTGGGAGATTTCTTCAAATTGACTAAGCAAAGCCAAATGAAGTAAGGGTTATCCAAGTGACATCCTCAGAGTTCCAGGATTGTTCCTGAGTCAATTTAGGACCTGGCATCAAACAGACACATACCACAAAGGGACAGTTGCAGAGAATTCAGTGAAAGGATTTACATAGGCAAGATTAAGAGAAGCAATGAAGGAAGGTGAAGCTTCCTGGGAATAGCAAGAGTGGGAAGAAACTGCCTTGGAGAGGCAGAGAGGTAGAACCAGAAGAGTCTCCCTAGCCTCTGACAGTCATATCTGTAAAAGGGCTGTGCTTCAGGAACTATACTCCCAGGCTGAGTCATGTAGCCACTGCCAAAAAACAGCTTCACAGGGAGGGAGACCAGAGAAGAAATTCCACACACCTCTTTCTCCTGCTCACTTCTGGTCTCCTGGTCATGCAACAATTTGCCTGATCTCCATCAGTAGCTCTGAGGCAAGATTGATTGGTTCATGCATTTCTATGAGTCAATCATTTAGGACACCAAGCAGGATTCAAAAAGATGATGAAGAGATGATGAGCAGGCCTGGAGGGAAAAATTGGAACTACACACCATGTTCTACATAGTAGTTCTTGTATTCTTTGAAAGACCATTTTAGATGATTAGTTTCCACATTTTGATAGAAACTGATACTGAAATTCAGGATGAATTTTAAAAAATTTGTCCCAATTTAGATAGGGTTCTCTATGTCCTGTGCCCTGCTGCTTCCACCTGCATTCCACATGAAATACATGATAATACTTCTGCCTCATGCCCTAAATGCTTCCAGTGATAATCTTTAGTGGAGATAATCCATGGAAGGAGAAAAACATATTGGTGAATCAAATATTTTCCTCATTGGAATTCTAATTGACGTATAGTGGTGGCCATTGTTTTCAAACAGAGATAAGTAGGATAAACAATATGAAGAAATCAAAAATGATTAGGCAAGAAAACTCAATTCTATTGGTCTCTTCACCTGCCCTTTATCAATTACTGTAGTTACTCTAGGATTCCTAAAATAAGCAATAGGAAATTGAGCCAAAGGTTCTGGGCAAGCTCTGAAGTGGCATTCTGTCTTTAGCAAAGTGAATTTTGAAGATACATGGTGAAGGTTGTAGACAGATCACTACTGAAAAAATATATTTTTAAATATGTTCATTTGTTGTATATGTAACTTAGACTCCTTGTGATCCACTCTAGTACTGTGAAACAAAAATCTCAGTTTGTAGGACTTCACCAAGACGACAACTTCCTTTTAAAATGATGAAGTTGGAGGTCAAAGAATTAAATCATCAAAAGCAGAGACATAAAGTATTGTCAACTTTCTCATATATTTACTTTGTTATTTTATCTTTAAGTAATCTTTAAGTAATCTTTATCTTTAAGTAATTTTGGCACATAAAAAACCTGCAGAAAATATTTGTACACCTTCAACAGAGACTCCTTAAATATTAATATCTTCTTATATGCTCCCTCTCTCTCATACACACACACACACACACACACACACACACACACCACCCATACACTCACACTAATTTTGAATCATTTGAGAATAAATTGCAGATATAATGCACCTTTGCCCCTTAATATATTAGTGTCCATTTTCTAAAGAGCAAGGGTATTCTTATACATAACACAGTGTAATTTAAAAAATCAATGGTTATCAGCACTGTAAAAATAAGCTACATACCTTATTCAAAATTTCCAGTTGTCCCAGTAATGTTCTTTATAACAAAAGGGAAAAATTCTTAGGTATGGAATTCAATCAAAATAATAAAGTTTAGTTAGCTGTAAAATTTCTTCAGTCTTTTAATCTAGAAGTTTCTTGATCTTATTTGGCTTCTCATGACCATTGTTTTTTCAAGATTTCAGGCCAGTTTTTTGGAAAAAGTCTCTCGTTTTTAGTTTTTCTGATGTTCTCTCATGATTAAGATGAGGTATACACCTTTGGTAGGAATACTGCAGGAACGGGGTTTGGTCTTGCTTGGTGCTTCATATCAAGAGGCACATGATGCATATGTGCCCTATTCCAGGTGATGTTAACTTGGACTTGTTAGTTAAAGTAATGCCTGTCAAATTTCGCCACTATATACTCCATTTAAGCCTTTAAATTAATAAGTACCTTGTAGGAAAATTCCCCAAGACTATATAAGTGTTCCATTTCTATAATCAAACATTTGCCTATCAGTTTTAACATCCACAGATTTTTTTCTCAAAACAATTATTATTATTATGGCAAGTGCCAAGTGGTTATTACTTCTTCCACCTTTACCAGTTGCTATTTTATTGTAAGAAAGAGTTGTTCCTCCCCCATCATTTAATTATGTGCAGTTATTTATTCATATCTCTGTGGACTTGTGGGTTAGTGTTTTTTTCAATGAGTTACAATTTATTACTATCATTATTTATTTCGATGCTGAAATTGTTCTAAATTTGGATAGTGCGAATTCCTCCTTATGACTTCTACATCTTTTTGATGCATCCTCATCTTCTTGAGCAAGATTTTGTTTTCTAGCACAGAAAGATGTTCCAGATTCCTCTCAAACTTTCTCTGATCCATTTCTGGAATCACTCATTTTCCCAAGGACCCCTAGTCCTTTCTATGGAGATTATATTTAGAAACCAAGTTGTGTGTATTAAATGTGCATGTTACTTTTCCTGCAAACTGGACTAATATGCATATACACATCTGTCTTCAAGTGATATTTCTGTTGACCAGGAATCATTTAAGCAGCAATGTAATGCTTTTGTTTTGAAAAGACATGAACATTTGCCATTGCCACTCTATCATAAGAACCTGGAATTTTCAGCTGGGGGACCAAGGATTTGGGCGAGAAGGTCTGCTGCCCTGCACTCCATTCTGTGCCTTGAGTACTCCTAACTTTTATTTTCTCTTGTTTCATTGTTTTTAGGGGAATTTCTCCATGAAATCTCATGTATTACCAAGAAACTTGATGTCCTCAAAATGCAGATTTAGGCATAGAATAAATCATCCTATCCAAGTGAACACATTAGTGTTTGAGATGGTCTTCATCTGACTTCTATGCACAATTCCAAGAAACAATCAGAGTCAGCAGGCCCAGGAACCTTGTGGGAAGTGATCTCAGTGTTCTTCTTGACCTCACCCAGAGAGTAAAGGGCTGGAAGGGTTGCTCCATAACAGGTCATTCCCCTGCTCATTCCCCAGATGAATTCCAGGTGCATATTAACAGTTTAACTTTGTTAAGAAAGTGTCAGTCTCTCCTCATTTGCATTCCATTACCCACAATGCTTTTTAATTTTGTGCATGCTTTGAAAAGCAAATGATGACATTCTGCTGGAAGAATTTCAGCCTGTATGCTCTTTAGAAGTAAAGAAGTAGAGTAATTATCACTGAGAAGGGGAAAAGGAGGATATATTTTTCACATTTGATGCTTGTAGTGGTGTGTGTGTATGTGTGTGTATTGGAAAGTTGTATTAGTGAAGGGAGGTACAAGGTAGAAAAAGAAGTGGTGGAACTGGTTGCATGTGTTCTTAGTTCTGAACCTAAAATTGTCAATTCTGAAAATTTTGTATAAATAGGTGAAGGAATCCACATTGGTGTTAAAAATGACCAAGCAGAACTGTGCTTTGTGCTAAGACATATGCCATTGAATATCCGGGTAAGACAAAATTAAAATGTGAAGCAGCAAGAGGCTTATACTCAAGGGTTGATATTTACAGGTTTCTTGAATGGTCTGAAGAAGAGATGGGGAAGCAGATCAGGTGATGGGAACTAAACACAATGGAAAACCCCAAATCTTTCCTCTCCCTTCTTCCTTCCCTCCTGTCCCCTTCTCTCTTGACTTCCCTTCTATTCCCCTCTATGTTTTGATCTACCACAGCAAATTATAACCAAATCCTATCGTTCTTTTTTCTAGCTCATAGATAATATGAAACAAACTTTAAAAATTCAAATACATAATTGTATTGGAATGAGACATAGAAATGAGTAATATGAAGGGTTTTTTTGGTTTTGAAGACTGTGATCTAATAAGCTATAACAAATATAAAATCAGTATAGTAAAAGGAAGAACTGACAGGCAATAGAAATGTTATGCAAATAATTATGCCCCAAAGACCAGTGAACATATTTACTTTTGTCAATCCACTAGAATGGAATTATAGGAAGCAGGGCTCATCTTTTCATTTTGTGCAGTATTGTGGACCCAGTTCCTTGAATAGTTCTAGGTATATAGTAGGTACTCAGTAAATTCCAAATGAATAAATGAATCAAAGCACTTTCATCCTTTATCATCTTTTATTTTCTCTTCTCCCTCTTTTAATATTATAGTTGACCCTTCCTCCTTCTTCCCCATCCACTCCTGATTTTCCCCAGCACCTGTCAGAACTTCTTTCAACAGGGACACCATGCTGTAGCTATATTCACTTTCTATTTTAAGTCCTTATTTCTTTTTCCTCTTTTAATCAAGTAGTTAATATTTCTTCTATATTTAAATTTTCTTCTCTTTTTACCTTTCTCCCATACTTTCTTTTTTCTTGCATTTCCTCTGATTCTCCTCTCAAGAGTCTGAAAATTCAGTAGTGTTGTTCACTTGGTTGTCTTCAATCTGCTCTTTGCTGCTTTTCTTTTCTTTCTTTTTTTCCCTTGCCAATTCTCCTGGGTGATCACATTAAGTTCCATGACTTGCCCTGTATTCTCTGTGCTTTAGAAAAAGAAAGTATAGGTGGAGAAGAAATGATGTCCCAAGGAGTGAGCTCTGGTATGCTCCAACTTTTTTTTTTTTTTTTTTAATGTTATAAGGAATAGAGGTCTATTTAGGTTACAGATTTGGAGGATGAAAGTCCAAGGCCAAACAACCCCATGGCTTGTCCTCTGGTATGGCAATCTCCCTATATCACAACTTTACTGAGGGCCTAAAAATGGCAGGAGCCTGTGCCAGAAAGAGAGGTCACATGGTGAGAGAAGAAAGAGAAATTCAGGAGAAATGCCAGGCTTGCTTATAACCACCTGCAATGTTGGGTCTTCCCAATGGAGAAGCATCAATTCCTCTTAAAGGCCTAATCTCCTCCCAGGAGGATCCATTTTGTAAAATTCCATTGCTTCAATACCATTACACTGGGTACCAAACTTCCAGTGCAGTGATGTTCCAACTTTCAAAGGAAAGGACTGGAAGATGAGGATGAATTCCAAGGAAGATCGAGACTGTGTGGCTGAGCACTGGGGGGAAATCAGGTGATGGTATTGCCTCTGAAGCCAAGAGAATAAAATGTTTCAAAAGCTCTGATCAACTGGGTCAAGCAATGTCAGCGGATCAGTGTTCCCAAACTTGGATGTAGTGTTCCAGCAAACTCACATTCTTACAAGTGGTCATTGCATTTGTTTAATTTGTTCTTTTGTAAATGCACAGGTAAGTAGGTAGATATTAAATAAACACATTGAATAAACTAGATTTGTATACTTAAAAGCATAACACAGTGCTATGAGCTTGGCCTCTTTGTTATATGATCTGACTCTTTTATAAGCATGTAGTGTGATGTTAGATGAGTTGTTACACCTTTGAGTTTCTTAATATATAAAATGGGAATAATAATAGTACTTCTTCACAAAGCTGCTCTAAGTATCAAATGAAAAAAATATGTATAATAAAGAACTTAGTGCCACAATGTAAACACTCGGTTACTATTTTTCTATGACATTATGTCACCTTGTTTGTTAAATGAGCATAACAAATAGTTCCAAACTCATTGAATTATGGTGAAATCAAAGTAGATTATCCATGTAAAGTGCACTGTGCACATATGTTGGCTGGATTATTGCAAGATATGTTTACCAGTTGGTATTGGAATTAAATGACCCAGTCACTCAGTTTATCCCTCAGTTGAGCACTGCTTATGGTTATGGCGATGTAAGCATTTACATAACCCTAAATTATTTTATTTCACATCGAATGTTGTTTAATTTATGCTCATAACATGCTGTTGGTTGATGACAGGAGCATAAGGAACATTGATGTGGAGATATTTTCACTGAATCTTTAAGATGCATTCATCTGATCAAAATTCTCATAGAACACATCAAGGTGTCTTTAGAGTTCTGAAAACCAATGTTAAAAAGAAAATTCAGTGTTGATTACATTGAATTTGATTTTCATTTTGGAGAAATAAACACTATCTTCCCAAGCAATGTGGTTTTGTATATGAAGATGTACTTGCAAATGCAATACTGAAACTGTTCGCTTCCTTATCTCATCTTTTGGAAACAAATTAAGAAGTAAATAAACAAATTGTTTTAAAGTATCAGAAGAAGTAATTCCACTTAATAGGTCTAAAAAGCAAGGTTTAAATTAATGATTTAATTTTAATCTGAAATCAAATGTTAAATAACTTGTGTCAATTATTCAATGGAATATAGTAAAAGTTGTCTAAATGTAGTATGAATATTATTGAAGGTTACAATATTATATTCTAGTTTAGCATACTCTACTATTCAAAGATAAAATATTTTCACCTCAACTCACTTTTTATTTTCACTGAGAAAAATTACCAAATACTTTGAAAAATATTGTCATCTTTTCTAAGATGTAAATGACTACAGAATGAATCTGTAGGAAAAAAGCTGGGAAAAACTCAATTTAACAAAAAATCAAAGAGGCAGAATTCATGTAATTAGACCTAGACTATTAGTTATGGGAAAAATTTAGAACATAAGCCTTTTGAGTTTGAGTATAATGCTTAAGTATGCTAATCACTGTTAGTCTTCTCCTCTAGCCTTGCATTTATCTCCTGGAGAACATCCTTTCAGGAGAGCCTTAAGTTTGTTTTAAAACATTGTTGCAACATGCTGTCATCACACTCCCCTACAATAAAGGGTCTTAAAAGTCTAATACATGGTCCATGTAGAGAGTTAGCACCCTGCCACCTTCCTGACTATCACCCCAATACTGTGCTATTCTCCTAATGGGCAAACACATTCAATTACTTGTTCCAAACTTTTCTGATATGTTTTGTTGTATTCTGAATGTAGGAATATTACAGAATTAGTAATTCAATGGAATATGCATTTTCAATTCTAACTCCAATCCAAGTTCAGACACTTACACTAATGTATTGTGAGACATTACAAATATCTACTTAACCTACTAGACTTTTCACAAACTCAGGTATCTGGCTTATTAAATAAACTTATTTTCCTATGGAGAGAAAAAATAACAGTAGGAAATTTACTCACAGGGGATAAATGAGTGGATAAAATGAGGGAGATCTTCATGCTCTGATGATGACAACACACCATGAACCAATGCATGCTTAACTCAGCCCTCTGTCCCTGAGCTGTAGGCCTAGCTGCTCATTCCTCTATCTCTGCTGGCTATGGGTAGAGCCTCTCAGGAATCCCACACAGGAAGTGTTCAACATATGGGGATCCCTTCCCTTTCCTCGACTCTACCTTGCTACTTATAACAACATATCACCTCCATGTCTGTGCACAACACCATAATAGGGAACAATGATCTACTCCCACCAATGAATTGAGAAATAAAAGTAAAATAAACTAGATACATGGTCAGTTGTTCATTCCCAATGATGTCATAGGAATGATTCCCACTTGGTCAGTTGGCAGTCTCTCTGGTAGTGTTTCTTCCCAGCGAAGCAAAGAGGAAAGAATATGTTTTAATAAAACCACATAGCTCTGCTCTTCCTTTAAAAAATCACTCCCAAAAGAGGAATGTTAAACAAAACATTTCCACCCCTCCATACACAAGCCAAACTCTCCAAGTTCTATACATACTCCATTTTAGAAATGTAATTGGATATTACATTACTTTGTCTAATACATTTTCCATAAGTTGAAAAGAGACAAAATCAAGTTGATAGAATTTATCTAAACCTCAACAAAAAAAGCCTAACAAACCCATTGAAAATCTCTTCTGGACTTTCTGTACATGAGGCAGCATTAATTACAGAGTGTATTATATTTCTTCCATGATAAACCTGTTTCTTGAAAGACTATTAGTATGATGAGATCCTTTGAGAATATTCCTCAAAGTAGAAGCCAAAATTGAACTTTTCATTTTTAATGGAAAGAAGTACATATATGTTGATTGATTTTAAGGGGCCATAGTTTGTTGGACCATGGATGACTATTCCTTTGGAAATCCAGGTTAAAAGTGGAAGGTTAATGAAGGAGAGTGCTCCAACAGATCATAGTTTCCATAGTTACTCAAGTTCAAATCTTTGATATTCCTTTTAACTTCCCTTCCTATACTTCAGTAGCCACAACTTGACAATTTCCATTCTTAATATTCTTTGTGCCATTCCTTTTAGTGACACACACCCACTAACACACACAGTCTGCTGAGGTTTAATTATGTCCCCCCATTCCTATGATGAAGTCCTAACCCTCAATGTTAAATGAGGTGCTGAGTATAGAACCCTGATCTGGTAAGATTGGTGTTTGTAAAAGAGAAGACATTAGAGAGCCCCACCCCCTCATTCCATTCCATGCGTTCACACACTGAGAAAAGGCCAGTGAGAACTGACCAGTGAGAAGGAACTGGCCAGTTCTCACTCAGTGAGAACTCAGTGAGAAGGAAGCTATCCTCAAGCCAGGAAGAGAGAGCCCTCACCAGAAGCAGAACACTGCCAAACTTTGATGTTGGACTACCTGGTCTCCAGAATTGCATGAAAATAAATTTTCATTGTTCAAGCCACCTATATTTTCATTGTTCAAGCCAGTCTATATTATCTGTTATGGAAGACTGAGCTATCTTAAGATAAGCCTAATGGCAGTGTTTCAGAACCAGTGCTCTATTTTATTCCAGATTTCAATGAATCTACACAAGTTTGTGAATAAAGTTTTATTACAGATGAAGACTTTGATGTTCTAAAAGGTGAAATTATTTCCTCCAAACACTCAGAGCCAAAGATGACAGAACCAGAACTTAAGCCTTGTCCTGTTTCAAAGGCATGTTCTCTCCATGCTGCTTTGGACATTATCTCTCTAAGCCAAGCTCTTTGCTGATTGACTGACTGGGTTCACATCTCCTTCCCACAGATATCTACCATTCTTGTTACCTTTTGTTAACTTGTCTCCTTGCCAAGTCCTGAAACATGAATTTTCTTACTTTACTTCCATTGCTCAAGTTTAGTTAATGCATTTGCAAAGAGTTCTAAGACAAGGTCTAAATCCTTAACCTGTCTTTCAATGTGTGTTCAACAATCACTCATTAGCTGTGTGTACAAATCTCCAACCAACCAACCAACCAACCAATAAACCTATCACTCAATCAATAGTTACTTAACACTTTCTATGATCTAGGCTTTGCAAAACAGAAATTACATTGGATATGAATATATTCTTTCTCCTGAGTATATTTTATAGCTAAGCCTAATCCTCCAAAGACAGCAAAAAAAATGGTAGAACAATTCAACAAATACATACTGTTACTGCTACTATGTTTTTCAAAGAAAAACAAAATATTTTGAAAATAATACTGCCTTTGCTTACCAATAACATCAACAAAGAATCATGACTGGAGTTGTTATTTAAAGCATAGGAGGACAGCATGGTGTGATAGAAACCATGTGGGCATTGAACAGAACTGAGTTGGAATATTATCTCCATCTCTTTCCTAATTTTGTTCCCTCAGGAAGGTACTTAACTTTTCTAAATATCATTTTCCTATTTAAAAAACTCTCATCATATAGTCTGATTCAGAGTAAATGGTTAAAGAAACGTATTCAGTTTGTCTCTGTGTCTTCTATTCTGTACCATTGATCTACCTGTCTATTTTGGTACCAATACCATGCTGTTTTTGTCACTATTGCTCTGTAGTATAGTTGGAGGTCTGGTATTGTGAAACACCCTGCTTCGCTCTTCTTGCTAAGGATTGCTTTAGCAATTCTGGGTCTCTTATTCCTCCAAATGAATTTCATGATTGCTTGCTCTATTTCTATGAGGTCCATCATTGGTATTTTAATTGGAATTGCATTGAATTTGTATAGCATTTTTGGAAGTATGGCCATTTTGACAATATTAATTCTGCCTATCCAAGAACATGGGAGATCTTTCCATCTTCTCAGATGCTCTTTAACTTCTTTCTTTAGTGTTCTGTAGTTCTCAGTGTAGAGGTCTTTCACATCTTTTGTTAGATTGATTCCCAAGTATTTTATTTTTTTTTGAGGTTAATGTGAATGGGGTAGTTCCTAATTGCTGTTTGTAGTCATCAGAAATCATCGGTAGACCTTGTTATTTCTTTATCCTTATTTTCCAATGTCCATTACTGCTTCAACTTTTCTCTGCTTCAAAAATGAGAAACATGTGTAACTGGTTTTAAATCACAGCAGATTCCTAGCCTGGCTTTGAACAAGGGAAAGAGGAAACAAACAAACAAAGAACTTGGAGGAGATGTGCTAGAACAAAGATATAAGTGAACAGAAATATTGCATATGCAGTCACTTTTCATCCTACCCATCATCCCTTACAAGAAAGAGGTATATTTGTTGAACTTATAAAGAAGAAATGAGACAGTTCATCCTATAGCTGAATTATACCAATTTGGAAAAGAAATAATTAGAAGAAATTCAGGTATCAATGGTCACATCTTGGGGTGGCACACTTGATTAGAAAATCTATCATTTCACTTAGTGACATCTATTAAACCTATTTTAGGAGTCTTTTGAATCAGGAGATAGAGCAAGTGATTATAAAACTGAAAATAAAATCCCATTTTTTTAAAATAATGCCTGAATGACTGTGGACCAAGGTAGTTCTATTATTTCCAATGGGAGGATAATTTGAGCTGATACTTAAGGCTCTGTTCAGCATTACGTTTGGAAGAGTGCAATTTAGTTGCTGTGAGGCAACATAGATTTGTGAAAATAAATCATGTCAAACACATTTGATTACTTTTTAAAATTAAATTGCTATTGGACTAGCTAGAAGAGGAAACAAGTAGATTCAATACGAGTGGATTTTTAAAAGTTGTCTGGCAACATTGCTTATCAGTGTTAAGCATATGGATGGGTTTCAGGTAGGTTCATGAGTGAAGAGTCAAGTGGTAATGGACAATGGGTGCCTGGGTTGGGAATCTAGAAAGAAATGTAGCAATCCTTCAGAATGGTTGGAAAAGTACAAAATGCCAGGAGTGGAAGACTGTAGTGCCAGACAGATTTAAGGTCAAATATTAGCACAGCCAATTACTGACTTTGTGACAAGTCATGACCTTTCCAAACCTCAATTTTCTTATCTATAAAACAAGGTTTTATAATATTTTCTTTTCTAGGGTTGCTGAGAAAAGCAAAGCAGATGTTCTCTTGTCCTTGGCATCATACATATTTCTAGGGTTTCTGTCTCTGTAAACACCTGTCCAAGAGATCATTGTGGAAAGCTCAGCTTAATTCTTGGGAAACATGAATCTTGAGAAACTTTAAAATCCTTTCAAAGATCCTAAGATAAAAATGCCAATAAGGTCAGTGAAACCCTTTTAGGAAATGACTTCTGCAGTACTCTACTCTCTAGTGAGGTACAAGAAGAAGTGTTGTGCATCTACCTTATCACCCTCTTCTGTTTTAATTCTGTGCATTGTCCTAGCTCTGTGGTATGTGTTTTCTTGTTTACTTCATGTGTGTTCTTGTTTACTTATTACATTTCATAAGGATATAGGTACACCCTATGAAAATAAATATCTTTTCCCCTTTATCTTGTTTATTGGTATATTCTAAGAGTTGTTATCTCTTGGAATTACTAGCCCAGGTATAGTTGCCAGCTCATTGTAGAAATCCAGATGCACATTTGTTGAATGAATTAATAGCTGATAGTGTAAAACAAGAGTCAACAAACTATGGCCTACTGGTCAAGTGCAGCTTGTAATGGGTTTTAAATACCTTTAAAACACAGCCACATTCATTTATTTACATATTTCCTATGGTTTCTTTCCAGTTGTAGTGGCAGAGTATGTGGCCTTGTGAACCACAAAGTCTAAATATTTACTATCTGGCACATTAAATAAAATGACTGCCCTCCCCTGGTTTAGAAGATGGGTAGCACAAGGTCACACCATCATCATCATCCTCAGAGAAGTCATCCCAAATGTCCTTTATGGACCAGATGTATTAGTGCTTTCATTTGCTCTCTTGCAGTCTTTGCAAGATGGGTCTTATTTCTGCTGTCTTGCAAATGAGAAAATTGACACCCAGAGAAGTCACTTCTATAAAGATATAGAGCTGAGTGGTATCTGAGCCCAAATTTATCCCCTATTCTCTGCCCCCAACCTGTCTGACTCTAAAGCTTTGATCTAAGCTACAAACCTTTTTACCACAGGCATTTTAAGTGAGACTCAGATAGTCATTTAAATTGTCAGTGTTTCCATTTTCCTTGTCTTTTATGGATCTAGGGTAGGAATAATTTCAAAGAAGAACAAAACAAAACAAAACAAAATAAAAAAGCAAAAATAAAAATACCCCAGCCTCATTTTGTAAGTTTGGTTACAAAGAATTGTCAGTCTTTATTGTATTTCTTTGTTTGTTTTTAATGAAAGGGATTACAGAGGCATGTGTACTCTTTTATTTTTTCACATTTACTGATGACACTGAAATAGATAAAGTGTTAAGAAACAGAAGCATTTCATAGGAGAAACTTTGAGTGATTAGGTGATTGGGCATCAAAGTAGATTACAAAATTTAATGTTGATTGATGCATTTAAGTAGAAATAATGCCCATGCTTGGTACAATTTAAATGGTACTGAATTAGTTAATATGGTAGAGAAAGAAGATCCGTTTGCACATCAGAAGTGAACATTTATATTTTGGGTTCAGTGTGCTGCAGTGATAAAGTAAGAGATAAAATGCTCTGAGATTGTGTTCAGAGGGCTATTCAATCAGTCCTGGGATATGTGCCTTTTGTAAGGCACTGATTAGAACACACTGGGGCATCTGGTCCAATTCTGGACTCATTAGGTAACAAAAAAGATAGGAAGTCTATTTCCAGGAACTAGAAATGACTGCCAAGAGTTTGAAGACTGTTCAGTTAGTGAAGAGAACATTAAAAGCTAGACCTGAAGCTGAGCTTCCTGAACAAAAGCTTTGCAGACTAACTGGGACTCCTGCCTTCTCAAGCCTCATCCCATGGTGCCCCTGCCTCTGCTGCCTCCCTGGGAGGTAGAACCATGCCCATCAGATAGGCTCAGCCATGTTTGCAAGGCCAGAATACCCACCCTCCTATGGAACCGTGGTGTGTATTATACCCCAACGTGCAGAAGGTACAATTATTCTTTTGTGTCTGTTTTGCTGCTGGAAAACAAGCTTGTTGGTGACTGGGTCTCTGTCTTGTTTACATAGACATTACTGAACCCTACACTTCCCTTACTGCAGTAAAAAAATCTTATTTCTATCCTTTTGCTTTCTCCTTTTCTTTCTCTGTAAGAGGAAGGGATGCTAAGTATAGCTACAACATTAATTATGAAAGAGATCAGGGAAGGACAAAGATAGAAAATTCAGGGAGCATGTTTATAGAAGACTTTACTAGGGAAAGAATGTTAGGGGTGGAGTAGAGGAGAACATTGAAATTACAGGACAGGGTATGTAATGAAGCATTGTGATGGACTGAAAATGGGGCCTCAATTTCTAAAGTATATAAGTGCATATTTAAGTTGACTTTTAATGACTTATGGTTATTAAAGTGCATTTCTTTAAACACAATGAACTCTTGGTTTGGACTGCCTGGCCTTTGGAATTCTAGGATTAGAATTACAACATTAGTATTAGATTGATATCCTTGGTGCCTGGAGAAAGAGAGCTAAACAAATTATAAAGATTAAAGTAATTTTTGGATAAATTAATGAACAAAAAGGAAAAGAACAGGGTGATACAAATTAGAGAGTGATCTGATAGAAGGCAGGACTACGCTGCAACATTCTTCTGAGTGTTTCAGGCCACATAATAAATTCTTTGTGGGAGTTCAAAGTATTTCCTTTAAGGCACATAACTGACCAGGGGATGACTTGGGCCCCTTCAGCCCTGTTGTAAGAGGTGCTCGGCATAGACTGTGTGGTTTTCTTCTTTTCTCCCTTCCTTCCTTCCTTCCTTCCTTCCTTCCTTCCTTCCTTCCTTCCTCCCCTCCTCACTTCCTTCTTTCCTGTTTTTTGCTATGGAGCAACTAAAAGAAATCCACTAGGATTAAATTAATCACAAAGGAGCTGTAAAGCAGACATAGATAAGTGGAGAGTGTCCTAGTTAATCAGCACTGGCCCTCATTTAGCATGCACTTGTTAGAGGGAAGTGAGACAATATGTAGCGTGCATCCTTCCTTGAATGCAAGCATGAAAGTCAGAGACATGGGCAGCAGGAAAAGGGATCACTGTGTTTATAGACAGCTGAACTTTTACTCTAGTCAACAAATTTACATTAAACACCAGCTTTGAGGCACCAGAGTGATAAATATGATTGCTATGACCACTTCCTCTGAGGAACATATAGTGTTGGAGAGTGAGGGTGTATATAAACACAGAATTAGTTATGAGGCAACCAGAAATACAACTCATGTGCAGTGAGTTCCAGAAGAGGGTAAAGGTATATTTCATTGCTGACAGGGACAAAGCAGCTCAAGGCCTAGTTGATATTAGAAACAGAACTAGAAAGTCAAGTATAGTTGGATGTCAGTGGGCTGAGATGAGATGAGGAGCTGTCTAAGTCAAAGACAGGGATGGGAATCACAGTACAGTTTCAGCAGAAAACAAAGGTAAATTATCTGTGGAATTACAGCAGTTGAAACTCTTGGAAAATTGGGTTAAAAAAAATGCCTTATCAAAGCCCTATAGGTAACCAGGGGCCTAACTGGAGTGAAATAGGAATGGAGAGATAGGGTCTATAAGAAACTAAGATCTGGATGTTTAAATAGCACAGCTCACAGACCCTGAATGTCCAGTGTAAACTTGCAGAGCAGGTGTGCAATAAAGTCCTCCACTGTGGAGCAAGGTCATGACCTTTTCAATAGCAGTCTGAAAGTCAATATAGCTTACAAAAAGAGAAAATCTCTTACTGATGTCTCTGGGCTTTAGGGCCTCTGCAGTCTATGGAGACATAGATCCTCTCTCAGGAGAGATAGGTAGGAGCCTTTTTGTGAGGGACCCCTGCTCAGCATTCTTCCTATTTGGGAGCTTCCTTGTCTGATATATCCCAGCAGGTAGGCAATCAGTCTGCAATCCAAGCATTTTAAGCAGTGTGCTCATCACTTTAAACTTTTGGAGAATTGAAATTTAGGATTGCTCAAATAAAGTTAAGTAGTTTAATGATCTTCCCGATGGTCTTGCCTCCCACATCCCTCCATGCATCTTTACTCTCCTCAGTAATACAGCTGGTTCAGACTCAGGAACTTAATCTGCTTTTAGGAACAGGAGATGGAGGAAATTGACCTGACCAAGCAATTTGACTGATTTAAGACTGAAAAGATGAATTCTGAGAATGGAATTGTCCTACCAGTTCTGAAGTCAGAGAATGGGGGTGGGGGATTATCTAAATCCTGCACAGTGAATTAGTGGCAGGGACCTGAGCACCTGTTATTGTTGCTGCTCACTATTCCTCTAATGGCAATTATCCTTATCGCCCACACACAACAGAGAAGACACAAGGAAAACAACTCTCATGAGGTACCTTTGGGTACTGCTGCTCACATGTCTCTCACAGCTCTGATCTATGAGCTTCTTGCATAAGAGGATAAGCCAGAATGTTCAATATGGAAAGGTGGCAATTCACAATTCTTTAATTTATGATCAAGCTGATATCATTTGCTTGGTGATTTATATTTACTTTACCTTTCTTTGGTTCTTTAGCAAACATAGGATAGTTGTTGGTTGATGTGCAATTCATAATTAAGAATGCAAACTGTATGAATCTTATTCTCTGAAGTATTGGGGGAGAGAAGACAGCTTGGTGCATCTGTTGCTTCATTTGTAAGGTGGTATTAGGAAGGAAGTACAAATATTTGTAAGAATTTAATAGAACAGAAAGAAAGAGAAATAAAATAAAGAAATAAAAAAATAATTGATAAGTTTTAAGTGATCAGTTGTGGTTTATATAGAAATCTGTCGTTTTTCTCTATTGCATTCTAGTTTCTGGGTTTAGTTAGTCTGTTCATAGTAATAAAAATCTGTGTTTAGAAGCATCTATTACTTAAAATACATTTTAAGAGTAATTTTTATTTCCCTTGGTTTTCTGAAATGCACTTTTTAAAGATCGCCTCCAATTTTAATGTCCTTGTGCATTGTGATAATGAAACCTACCCCATCTATCTTGTGGTATCAGTGGTAGCAGGAGTTATGCATCCTCTGTACAGATCTACCAGGGATTTCCCTTCCTTTTCTGGGGGATCCCTGCCATTCCTAGCCTAGGTGGCTCTCAAAATCACTGCAGTGCCAGTGTTATGAGGATTTGCCAAACACTGGACCCAATCCTTTTTAGAATCACTTTGCTGCACAAGGGACCTGAAGTGCAATGGGGTCCCCTGGAGGAATTCATTTCATGATGTGTCGATTAACATCTCTCCCAGGTCTGGGTATGATACGTGTCACTTTCAGTCCATGTGACATTCTGCTCATAGCTGAGCTGAATATATCATTAAAATTTACTGTTTATACTTTCTATAGCTCAGAAGATCCCTGAGAAATATTAAAGATAAAAAAACAACTGACAAAGACTTAGGAAGGAGAAAGTAGATAGGAAAGGTGGCAGTGAAAAACAGCCTATGGTGTCTCCAACAATTACTCAGCTTTCAGATTTAATAGGAAGGACTGCCAGTCCTGAAGCAATCAACACATTTCATTCAGGAGCCCATAACTTGGATTTCAACCATCCCAAAATAATCAAGGATAAGATTTTGAACAGCCATTTTTTTAAATTCTAAAATTGTTAAATTTTAGATAAAACACTAGAACCCTGAGGGTCGTGTTGGGATCTAAATTAATTGATCAAGTTAAAAGTCCAGGCTGTAAGGTTGATTCCAGGGCCTGGGTTAGAATCATAGTACTGCCATTTATTAAGTATGTGATATGGGACAAGTTGTTTTAGCACTGTGTACTGCAGAGTTTTTTGTATTGTTTTTACCTTGGAAAGGAGAGATGATAATATAACATATCTTGAATTTCATGAATTTATGCCTATAGAATACTAAAGGAAATTTCTTGACATACGGTTGGTGTGCAAATATTAACTATTAGTATTAAGGCAAAATGGAAAAAAAAATGTCCAAAATGTCAAAATGGTTCAGAGGGAGAAAATGAAAAAGACTGGAAGAGAAATTTTGGAAGGGTGGCACAAAGGGAAATGAGGCAAAATGTGACAAAAACTAGAAAACATGGCAAAGAGTGAACGACACTTCTTGATGAATATCTCATGACTTCTATTTCTGCTAAAACCAAAAATCATACATGGGGCCAACAACTATGGGTTAATGTGGTCAGCATGAAAGTCAACAAATTCTTTTTCTTGACCTCTTAAACCCAGGACACTATCAAATGGATTTGTATGCTAAGCAAACTCCACATAATCCAACAAGGAAGGACTCCACAAACCCATGCTGTGATTCTATGGATCATTGTGAACACAATAAGCCCACTTGGTTCCTTGGTAACAGTTCTTATTGAACCCCTTATTTTGAGGTTCTCAGCCTGTTTTTTTGTAGACTTTTCCTAGAACCTCCTCATTCCACTGATTGGCTAATTGCCTCAAAGACCAAAATTCAGCTCAGCCATGTTGGAAAATGAAGAATTGGATTTTGGGAAAGAGGTTCTTTAGTTCCTCTATCAGTTCAAATTTCAGAGATCTTTTTTTCTCTTACTAATACCATACTCCAGAGAAAGGGAATTCAGCATAGCAGCTTCATTTATTTATTTATTTGTACCAGGGATTGAACTCAGCGGCACTCAACAACTGAGCCACATGCCCAGCCCTGTTTCGTATTTTATTTGAAACAGGGTCTCACTGAGTTGCTTAGCACCTCACCATTGCTGAAGCTGGCTTTGAACTCACCATCCTCCTGCCTCAGCCTCCTGAGCCACTGGGATTACAGCCGTGTGCCACTGCGCCTGGCTGCAGCTTAAAAACCTAGCTCATTATAGGAATAGGAGAAGAACTATTAAATTTTCTGCATGTGAACAAAGCACCCAGGGATCCCATTATGGAAGTCAGGCTGATGCTCGCTCCACTGGAAAACATCTTGTGATATGCAGAGGCAGACAGTGCAATTCAACAAGGGGACCATCAGAACAAACCTCCCAAATCACAGAATGATGGAGGAACCAGATGAGAAAGAGTTTGACTAGTTAGAGTTGTGAATGGAAAACAAGGCTTGAAAAATCTGAGGTAAAGTTAATGGTCAGAGAAGGAGCCATGTGACTGCAGGAGGCCGGATACCAGGGGCTGTTGTTTTTTTGTTTGTTTTGCAAATTGTATTTTGTAAATCTGTCTTTGAACAGGAAAACAAATGAAGTAAGAACTTTTGAAGAACAAGGGAACAATTGTGATCCCGCCAAAATATTAGTTTTTTCCCCTCATCCCACTCTTCAAATCTAAGCATTTTTGCATAAAGAGAACTCAAATCCCTGCATCTGATACCTGTAAAAGACTTGGTATATAGGCTGGTTGCCTAATGAAATAAATGATCCATGTCCTTTTCCTGCCACCAATAGTTTCCTTCTCTCTCCAAAGAGAATAAAAACAACAACAAAAGTTCATGGGAATGACTCTCTGGGAAACATAACATCAATATTTAGTAAGTAATGGAAAAAAATATAGTGAGAAAAATCCTGTAAGCATTCGAGAATACAGGAATAATGATCAGCAAGGAAAATTGCAGGTCTGTAAGGGGGGAATTGTGTCCCACTTGCTTGATAATTGTTTCTTCCCCCAATCAAATTTCAAGAGAAATGCCTGGGAAATTCAGCTGAAGTTAGAGAGAAAACAACTATGTAGTTTTGAGACTTACATAGCCTCAGGTCTCTGCTACCCTGCAAGTACTTTACATAGAGTAGGATGATTAATACCAGTTCTGAACAGGCATCAGGGCTAAAGATGGGGTGGAAAGAGAGTTACAGCCTTACCAACAACATCGAAGCATTCTTGCAGTGATGGTTGAAATTCATCAGGGATAAAGCCTTCTCTGCATTACTTTCTGTGTACAAGGAGTGTAGTGAAGTTCCAAATAAAACCAGACTCCTTTCTGAAACTTTTCATTTGGATTACTGGTGTCTGTTCATTGACTCATCTCTCCTACCCCTTCTCTCTTCCTTCCTCCTTCATCCTTATTTTCTTCCCCACTCCCATTCTCCATTCATTCCTTTTATCTTCAATGATGATACTAAGGTATAATGAAAATTATAAGAATGTTGAACTTAGCCAACGGATTTTTGAGTGTGGTGTTAGTCAGCTTTCTGCTACTATAACAAATGCTTGAGATACTTAAAAAGAAGAATGGTTTATTTTTGTCTTACAAGATTGAATGTTTCACTCCAGGAGTAATTAGCCCTGTTGCTTTGGGCATGTGGGGGCACAGACTATCATGGTGGGAGTGGGCAGTAGAGAAAGAATCTCACCTAATGGTCTGGTGCAAAAGAGAGAGAGGAAGAGACCAGGGTCCCATGTGGCCTCCGAGAGCATGACCCCAGTGAACTAAGACCTCCACTCTTCCCCAGTTCTCAAAGGTTTTACCACCTCCTGATAACTGGAGATCAAGCCTTCAACACATGGGCTTTTGGGGGACATTCCAGAGCCAAACTATAATGAGTACCACCACTAAAATGTATAACTTATGTGAACTTGAATGAGGTGATTTGTCTTTTGGGTCTTGATTTGGTAGAAATGCTAATCCCCATTCAGCAAAGCGTAAGTTTAGGATTGTGAGTGTCAAATGTTTGGCACATGCTAGGAATCTCTGTTTCTATGCCACCCCTTCTCACCTCTCTGAATATTGATATGCTGCCACCAGCTCAGCCAAACTTGTGGTTCCATGGAGGAGCAAAGGGGGATTGGAAAAATACTCACAAACACAGATTTTGGAGATTAAGCTGAGATCAAGTGGCATTCTGCTCTCTGACGGAGATGCAGATCTAAAGAGTTAAGCTAGCAATCTTTATTTATATATGTCTCATTATCAAGTTAAACACTGTGCAAGCATTATTCTTTGTATTCAGGAAAGTTACAGAAACTAGGACAACTATGTAGCTTTTTCACAGTTGTAACCCACAATTGCAAAGTGCAATGTTAGGAGTTTTGTATAGGTCTCAAGAAAGTCCATTGTTAAAAGTTACTGTAAGGCAAGCAGGAACCTGAGAAGTGAAACTGGTGAAACACTGTGGTTGTCTAGCATAAGAATTCCCAGGAGCTATGTGCCTGATATTGAGGTCAGAAATGGTAGGATTCTTGCACAGAGCCTCCTCATGCAGGGCATTGCCACAGCAGCTAAGCATCCTGTACCCTTGCACAGAAACATTCCCAAGCACCGGGCATGCCACAGCCATGAGGTCATCAGAGACCCCCAATCTCAGTCACTGCTCTCCCATCCTTTGTCACCACTTCCCACTGATGTGCAAACCTCTTTGCTGATTTATTCACTAGATTTCTCATCTAACCTCTAAATGTTCAGTTGTTTCAGGATCTGATCCAGAGCCCCAGCTTTTGCTCATCTATTATATATCTTTAAAATATCATATTAAGCTAAAAGATCATGTAAGTATACAGATTATAGTCAAGTGAATATCCTAATCTTGACTTATCCCAGAGTCCCATACTTACCTGTCCAGTTGCCTCTGTGCAACTTCCTCTGGATAGCTCAAATTTAACTTAACCTTTCTGGTCCATCTCCCAACCATGTACTTATTGCCTCTTTGATTTTTCATCTGGGTAAATAACACTACTAAGTACCAAATTATCAAGCTGAATATTTGTGGATAATCTTTGATTTCTTCACTTTCATTGTATTTCCTTTGTTATTTCCATCTTAAGTAATCCATCTATTCCTTGCCAATGAACATACAGGAGGAGTTTTCTTCCCTGAGCAAGGGGTCACTTTCAGTATGTGGCCATGAGTGCAAAATATGATCAGTTTCTCAACTGTGTTCCTTTGCTCTGGGTGGGGACTACTATAGGTCATAAGTATCTGCAGCCATTGCTTTTCTCAGACAAGTGTTAAGGACGGCAAATCAGGGGTGGTTATAACAATGAGTCATGAAAAATAAGCTGGGTAAGGAATGAAATGAAGCAGTGAAAATCATGAGGGACAATGGAAAGGTGATAGAGCCCAAGAGGTAGAGGTTCTAGTAGAGGTGGGAATTGCTGGAGTCAGCTTCTAGTTGGTAGATGCTAGAAAGATAAAGCATGCTTTAAAAGGAGGTTATGGAGTGGTGAGATGATTTAGAATAATTTAAAAAAAAACAAGGTCTTGGGTGTGACCATGGCCCTGAACGGGTGAGATAGATGACAGAAGTTCAGTCCTTGGTCAGTCAACTCCAATGTTCTGGGCCCAAGATGAGGCAGAACATCATGGCAGAAGGGTGTGCTGCAGGAGAGAGAGAACTCAGGAGTCAGGGAAAGAATTTATTCCCCAAAGGTATATCCTCAGTGACCTTCTTCCAATCATGCTCTAACTGCCTGTAGTTACTGTGCAAGAATCCATTCAAATTGTTAATCCATCAAATGTATTAGTCTACTGATAGGGTTACAGGTCTCATGAAAGTCATTTTACCTTTGAACAAACTTGCATTGACTCACATAAGCTTTTGTGGGTACACATCATATCCAAACCCAAAAGTGAAAAGGCAGTCACTATTTGTGGTAGTGTCCTAGAAAAGCAGGTAATACAGCCAAAAGATCAAAGTGGTTTGAATAAATTAGTGGATAAATAATGGCTTTAAAATTTCCACTCTAAGTCCATGGCCATACCACCCTGAATGTGCCTGAGCTTGTAAAATTTCCACTATATGAAGGGATAAGGGAGAACACAATGAACGTTTCTTTGAAAGTGTTTACAGGAGATCTTAGTTGTATGAACAATGTCCCCAGATAATCACAGTACAGTATTGAAAAAGCTCACAAACATGCTCTAAGTGTTATAGGAACACAGAATATGATCAAGTAATTCTTTCAGGGTGATGTAGAGTCCTGGCATAAGTCAGGGAAAGTTTCCTAGAGAAAAGAATGGTTTGAAGGTGAGTTAGTGATGGCTGTGAGGTCAGTTTAGGAAGATGAGGGTGTGCATAGGGCCTGTGAGGCACAGAAGAGCATCAGTGGTGCCAGGCCTACTGTGGGAGTGTGGCTGCCTCTCTCACCAGGGCTGCATCAGAAGACAAAGGCACGAAGTGAATCCCCTCCTGTGTGCATCTGTCATGTCCTGGGGGGCATGTGTAGCAATTTTCCCACAGACCCTTCCTCTTCTTAGACTGACATGCTATTTAAGAAATGTGCCTTGTAAATTGAGTTTTCCTTTTCCTTCTTGGCAGTGTTTGGGGTGATATGGGCTACCACCAAGTCAAAGAGCAAGATGACATGTTGAATTGTGTTCTGGTATCATCAATAAGTGTGCACTGCATGTACACATATGCAACCATTCTGAATGAATCATCTTAAGAGCAAAGGTGCACACATGTGCCACTGAGTCTTGAAAATTTCACTGAAACTCCTCCAGGAATAGCTGTGGTTAGAAGAGGAATCTGCTAGACTACAAGCTCTTGAAGGACTGATGCACATATTATTCATTATTGTGTTCTTGTTGCCTAATTCAGCATCTGGCATAGAGTATGGATTAGGACTACACAACATTTTATAGTAATTTATTCAACCTTTACCAGTGGTCCTGAGGAGAAGGGAGATTGGAGAAATCATTCAGCAATACTGTAATGGAATATAATAGTGCTAACTTAGAATATGGTGTGTTTTGTGGATTTCAAGACTTTTGAACGTACGTTTACTTGCTAGATCCCATAAACAAAGCACTGAGTTATATGGGTTGCCTATCAACTTGTGCTTCACCCAGCAATAAACAGTCTCTGAATTATTAAGTTAGAGAGACAAGGCCACAAGATAATGGTTAGCAGAGTTGAGATTAGATCTCTACCTTTTTGGTCCATGTTCCAGTGTGAGAACCAACATCTGGAAATGGCATTGTGTTTAAGGAACAAGAAAGTCAGGACTAATTTGGGCTGCATCACAGGGTTTGATTGCCCATATTGTGTAGCTGGAGAAGAGCAAAATTTGCAGTCAGGCAAAATTGGGTCCAAATCTAAGCCCTAGATATATGACTTTGCATAAGTTAACTCACTCTATGAGGATCATAGAGTGAGTTTCTCAATCTGTATCAAGAGGACAATAACAACCAAGGCACATGACTTAAAGTTAGGATTATACAAGATAGTATGAACCATGCTTAGGACAATACTGAACAATCAGAATTGCTATGTACTACATATTATTATCCATGGTAGGAACATGGTTTTCTTACCGGTCTAGTATGCATGGGGCACTTCAACTCCTTGTACCTTGGCACAGTTAAGAATATACTTGGGGTGCAGAAGCTTTTGAATTTGATGCAATTCTGTTTGTCTACTTTTTGCTTTTGTTTTTCTATGTTTATACATATATATATTTGTTTTCTATGCTATATATATACACATATATAACATATTATACATATATGATATATATATATATATATATATATATATAAAACTCGTTGCCTAGTCCATTGTCTCAAAATGCTTCCACTATGTCTTCATCTAGCAGTTTCATAGTTTCAGGTCTTCTATTTAGGTCTTTGATCCATTCTGAGTTGATATTTAGTTTAGGAAACTATTGTGGCAAATAGTATGGAGGTTCATTTAAAATCTAAAAATAGAATGCCCATATGATTTAGCTATCCTACTTCTGAGTATATGTTGCATTTGGATCTGGAATGTCCCCCCCAAGAGCTCACGTATTTAGGGCTTGGTTTCCAATGCAGCAATATTCAGAGGGGGCCTTTTGGGAGGTAATTGGATAATGAAGGCTCTGACATAATGAATTGGATGAGTTTGGGGAGAGGGATCTTACTATAAAAGCTTTCACTCTGATTTCTGGCCACCATGAGCTTTTCTTTAACTTGCACTTCCTCCATGAAGTACTGCCTTGCCATAAACCTAAAAGCAAACTGACCAACCAACTATAGACTACAACCTCTAAAACCATGAATGAAAATAAAGTTTTCCTCCTTTTAAGTTATTATTCTCAGGTACTTGTCACAGTGATGGAAAGCTGACTAACACAGCACTAGTACAACAGTTCTAAGATATGGAATCAACCTATTTGTCCATCAAGATTTAGTGGATAAAGAAAATATGACATATACACAAAATTGAATATTATTCAGCCATAAAGGAGAGTAAAATCCTGTCATTGCATAAAATGAATAAAACTGGAGGACAAATTAAACAAAATAAGCCACACACAGAAATACAAGAACTACATGTTTTCTCCTATGTGTGGAAGCTGAAAAGTTGAACTGAATGTCAAGGAGTGGTTAATAGAGGTTGGGAAGGGAGAAAGGGGTGGATAAAGGGAGGTTGGACCTGATCAGTGCATCCTGTGTTTATGTGTGTCAAAATACCATACTGAATCCAATTAATATGTAAAATACATGCTAATAAAAAAAATAAAATATTAAAAAGAATGAATGCACTTGGGAGAAAAGAATATTAGCACATAGAATGCATTAGGACTCCCTTCTGGACTGTGTGAAGGCAAAAAGAAAGAAAAGAAAATGTGGAGCAGGATTTGGGAGATGGGGACATGGATAATAATGACACTCAACCCAAAGGTGCAAAACTGGTGAAACTGTGGCCAAAAGCAAATGTGATTGCACCATTCAAGTGTTTACCAGGTGAAAAGAGAAGGTGCGAGACATCCTGCCACACTCAGGGAACCTTCCACACCACAGAGCTGACACTGAAATTAAGACCTAGGAAGATTCTCATGGCCCTGGGACAGCTCAGCCTGTGAATTTGGAAGTGTCAGCTGAGGTGTCAAGCAATAACACATGGGCTGGCAAAGATGATTTTGCTCTAAAGGAGGTGCCTTGAGAATGAGATGTCACCATTATTATTTTAATTTCAGTTTAGTTCCAATGCCTTGCAGAATTAACAAGAAACATTCTTACTGGATTAAAAAAAGAAAAAAAGCTATGAAGATAGTACTTCCTAGGATCTTGTTTTATTTCCAGTTGTAAAGAAGCTAATTGTTTTCAGATTCATGATTTCTTCAAAGGGAAATGTAAAGGAAGATCATCAGAGGTGAGTGCAATCGAAACTGCAAAAGTAAAATAAAATTTGACTAATAAGAGTGTGATATTTTCCCTGGGGCATGAGTTTTATTCTGTTTTCCCAACTTAAGGACATGAGAAATCAATTTATAGACTCAGAGAATCATTGAATGTTAAGCTACGAGGCCCCACAGATCAAGTCTATCCCCTTGTTTCATAGATGAAAGGACTGAGATCTAGAAAGATTCAGTGACTTGCCAAAAATCATTCACTGAGTTTACTAAGCAACATCAGAACAGGTGCACTTGGGATGAGAAAACCTCAATGTAAGCTTAGCTGCTACATGGAATTACTTTGCACCCTTAAGCAATGGGCAAGTTTTTAGTTTCCTAAATGAAAATGAAATATACAGCAATTTTGTTTAGACCTTACTTCAAGAATATATACTGAACATATGCAGAATTGACTGTCTTCTGGTTTGCAAAGGCATTATCTCAAGCCAGGTAGCTAACCCTCTTCTTTCTGGGCAATCATAACCTGGCAAAGGGGCTGATAGTTCTGAGTTGGAAAGGATGTTACCTCTTTTACCTATGTAATAAGGGAGGCCCAGATAAACAAGTGAATAAATAATGCAGGGGGTCCTGAGACCTTGGCTTCTTTCTTAGTTCTTTCCATTCCGTCATGTGAGATCATTTACATATAAGCAAAGCTGACAAAATTAGGTCTTTCCCATTTACACATGGAGCTAAACTTCTAAAATTCTATCCTCAAAAGTCAGCATGATTTTTTTTGGCAGCTTGTCCTTAACTGTTGTAATGGTTAATTTGAATTGTCAACTTGATTGAATTGAGAGGCCTATGATTAAGAGGCTTCTGGGTGTGTCAATGGGGGTGTGTCTAGGAATGATTGGAATGTGGGACAGTGAACTGAAGTGGAGACCCTCCCTAAGCGTGGGCAGCACTGCACAACAGGATGGAATAAAATTTGGAAGAACAAGGAAGTACATGCAGATGCAAGCTCAGCTCTTCCTGAACAGGTTTTTGATTCCTGCTTCCATCATCTGAGGTTATCAGACCCTCCCTTCTTCACTCTTCCAAAGCAGACTCTGCCAGTGATTCTCCAGGGAGTTTCCAGAAGCCTTGGTCTCGGACTAGGGTAGCACTGTTGATTCCTCTTGTTCTGGGGCTTCTGCCTCTTGAACTGCATAACTACTGGTTCTTCCTGCAGACAGTCATTGTGGACTGTCCAGCTTCTGGTCCAGTAAGACAATCTAATAAATCCCCTTTTTATAATTCTACTTCCTGTTGATTCTGTTCCTCTAAAGAATCCTGACTAATGCAAATGCCAAAGGTTCAGGAAGGAAGGTACATTCACAGGTCCAGCTGATTCTGTATCTACAGAGTTTACTTTTTCCTGACTCTTTTCAGCTGTCAGTCACTCAGAGCCTGGGAAAAATGTTTGGTTTCATTTAAAATTTTGATTTTGATTTTATGCTTGTTGTGGATTTGTTTGCATTGATCCTTGTCTTAAAAAGTATTGCATTGTGGGCTGGGGATATAGCTCAGTTGGTAGAGTGCTTGCCTTGCAAGCAGTAAGGCCCTAAGTTCAATCCCCAGCACTGCAGGGAAAAAGGAGGGGGGGAAAAAGAAAACAAAACAAATATTGCATTAACATACTACTTGTGCTGATTGTTGAAGGTTTTTCCTTGCCCCCTTCAATGTTTTGAGCTTGGAGCTTTAGATTGGATAGAATTCCATGCTTCTCTTGACTTATTGTAGCCTTTGGTTTCACTCTGTCAAAATTCAGATAAAGATGGGCACATCCCACTCATTTTCCAGGTGTTTCTGCCCTATGTTTCCATTTGCATTAGGAAATAGATTCATGGGGCTGGGGATATAGTTCAGTTGGTAGAGTGCCTGCCTCGCATGCACAAGGCCCTGGGTTCAATCCCCAGCACCGCAAAAAAAAAAGGAAGTAGATTCATGTAGTCGTGTACATATCTGGTGTTTTAGTCAGCATTTTGTCACTGTGACCAAAATTATTGACATTAACAACTTAGAGATGGAGAAGTTGATTTTGGCTGACAGTTTCAGAGGTTCCTCCCATGGTCAGCTGACTCCATAGCTCTGGGTGGAGGTGAGGCAGAGCATCATGGCCAAATGGTCTGGTAGAGAAAAGCAGCTCAGTCTGTGGCAGCTAGGAAGCAGAGAGAACTTGAGTATAAGGAGCCAGGGATAACATAATCCCCAAGGGCATGCCCCCAGTGACCTACTTCCTCCAGTCATGCCTTACCTGACTACAGCTACCATCCTTTAATCCATACAAATTATTAATCCTTCAAATAGAACAATTTCCTGATTGGAATGCAACTCCCGTAATCTAATCTTTCAACTGTGAATAGTCCTGCATTGACTCACAGGTAAGTTTTGGGGGGACACCTCATATCCAGAGTATAACAGATGAGGATTTTATGTATTTTTCTCTATGATGTATTCAGATTTAGGTTGGAGAAGCACAATTAACATCCATTAGTCAAATAAATAAAAGTGACCATACTCTACAGTCTTTGTTGCTTATGACCTACTGAGGTTTTATGTAAATCCCCTCTAAAAGAGTCTTTCAGTGCCCAAACCAATTTCTGGCATTTCTTGGAGAATTGAGCTTTCTGTCTTGGCTGGTGAAGAGAGAATTCTAAGTAGATAAAGGGAACAATGGTGATTTTCAAACAAGCTGCTCTAATGTTAGGTTTTGTTGAAGAATAGCTCAAATGTTTTTGTAACTGCTTTCTGAAATCCTCACTTTCTAATCATCCTTAAGCTCTAGGACATTTATTTTGGGCCCACAGCATTTTATTCTCCCATCCTCCCAGCTTCATTTGAGATACAATTTGGGGTCTGTTGCTGCCAGTGTTTCTACAGTTCAGTTAATATGCTGTGGTTTGCTCTCATTTACTAGCCTTGGCTAGCTTTGCCCATGTTTCCAGACCTAATATTCTTCATTCATTATCTGGCAATTATAATAGTTACCACAAACAGCTTCATCAGGATTAAATATGAATGTATGGGAATGGACTTTTAATGCAGCAAAAATGACCCAAACTTAAGAGTATATACTTACTAATTCCACAGAAAAGCAAAAATTTCAAATTTTTAATCATATGTGAACAAATCAGGGGTCAAAAGGAGAAAAAAAAAAAAAACAACAACAAGATTATATGTCCCAAATGATCGAATCATGTTCTTGGCCTTTCTGGACTGATAATGGTTTCAACTGGACTTTTCTTTATTACATTGATTGACCTAGAAGAAGATTCATGTGCCTAAAAGGCCCCTCTTGGGGAAAATTCATGGGGGTGTGGAGGTAGGGGGCACTGTCTGTTTCTCTTCCTCTTATATCCAGGACCAGCATTCCTCAGATTCTAAGGCCAGAGATTTCACCTCCATTGTTAAAAGAACAAATACCTCTAGGAATCCTCAAATTAGGCTGTGATCTCTCTGTCTCGTACATGATCACCAAAGACAAATATTCTGCAGTGAGATTTTAGCTGACAGTTCAGGTGATTATTTGCCAAGAAGCAAAGTCCCCAGCTTTGTTCTTTTGGAGTTTTTTTAGATTCTGCAGGGTTAACAGGAAGGATATCTGGTTTGTGTTCTTTCCTTCTGAAATGCGGGAAGATGAGAGTTGAAATTAAGGAGGAAGTGAAAATAGAGAAACGAGGTACCATTTTCACATTAGATATTTTCCCTCAGCCAGACTGACTTTGGAGTTTTGGGAGAAGTCTTGAGATGAAGCAATCCAGAATAGCCTGCATTTTCCTGGATGCCTATGAACAAAGCTTGCTATGGATAAGGCAACAGCTTGTGAGGCCTAGGTTTAGGGAGTCTTGGGGGTGTAAGGGGGTATTAAGCCTTAAAAATCTGCCCCTGGGCATTGAGCCAGCCATTTAATCAACTTCTTCTCAGTGCATTCTTCCTTCTCACAATTACACTGGTGGTGTTCCTCAAGGCACTGGTCTGTAGTCACTCTGCTTTGCCTGATATCTCATGAAGATTGGGAGGAAGGTTCGCATAATCTTCTTGTGAGGCAGGTCTTATTATTATCCCCATATTAGAGATGTAACTACTGAGGTACATCAAGGTTAATTCCTTGCCTCAGATACCTTGCTGTCTGCAAATAGCAGAGCCCCATTTTGAATGTGGGCAGTGGGGCTCCAGGCCTATGCATTCAATCTAATTTCTTTAAATAAATAATAGAGGTGTGGTGTGTGTGTGAGTGTGTGTGTGTGTCTGATTCGTTTCAAATTCATAGTTATTCCTAGTAAGAAGTTGGTCTAATACAATCTACTCCATCATCAGAAAATTTCCTGTAAAATGATTTTCCACATAGTTTTAACCGTGTAGCTGCCAGCATCAATACCTCTTTTTCTGATCATAGTTTTCCAGCCTTCCTATTCATTCCACAAACTCTCAAATATTCTTTCAATGCACTCCTAAGCCTGGCAGATTTGGTTTTAGTTCCTTGCACTTAAAACCATGATTGATGTGAAATGTTATGGAGATTATAAAAGGTGGTACTCCTTCAAAATCAAGTTTTTGAATACAGAGCATGTAGCAAGGAGTTCATTTTTCTGAATTTTGGAGGTATCATTGTACTTAATATACAGACTTTAAGACTAGAAAGTGTGGATTTGAGGGTTTGATTCCAGGCTCTGTTGTTAGCTGTGTGACTGAGGCAAGATATCTCTGCCATTTACTTAACTTAAAGTAAGGATAATGAGAGCATCTTTCTCATATTCTCATCTCTGAGCATTTGATGATATATTAGTCAGCATTCTCTAGAGAAACAGAACCAATATTTATCATTTTTAAAAATTTATTGTTTATTTTTACAGACTGCATTTTGATTCATTGCACACAAACGGGGTACAACTTTTCATTTCTATGGTTGTACACAATATATCATTTTGTATAATATAGATAGATGATAGATAGAAAGAAAGGTATTGTGTGAATTGGCTCACATAATTATGGAAGCCATGTGGTCTGAAGATCTGCCATATGCAAGCCAGAGAACTAGAAAGCCAATGGTAATGCATTGAGGCCAAACACCTGTGAATTGTTGGGAGATGGAGAAAGATATGCTCCTGGGATAACTCTGAATGCCTGAGAATCAGGAGCCCTGAGGTGTAAAGGTAGAAGATGGATGTCTCACAGTGAGTGAGAGCAAATTTACTCTTCCTCTGCCTCTGTGTTCTCTCTGGTCTCCTAACCTATTGCATGATGCCCACCTACCATGAAGATGAGCAGTCTCTGCTCAGTCTACCGAATCAGGTGGTCATCTCTTCCAGGAACACTGTACAGACATGACCAGTAATAAATCTTTTTTAAAAAAATTTTTAGTTGTAGATGGACACAATATCTTTATCTTTTACTAGCTGTTTCAACATCCTTTGGCTTAGTCAAGTTGACACGTAATAGTCACCACCACAGATGAGAACTTTGACTCAATACTTGGAATATGTCCTGGCACTTAGTAACTACCATGTACATATGAACCGCTATTATTTGTAATGTAGGAGTTTGTTCTTTTTGCTTTTTCATATAACTAACACACATTGACTTTTTACTATATGAAAGCCATGGTCTGATCATCCTACCAGTACTTAACAATGATATTATAGGGAACTGCATTAGTCATTTTTAAAAAATAAGTAATGACTGAGAGGTGCAGAAAGTACAAAAATCTTTGCCAGAATCTCACAATAAGTTATTGGCCAGTTTAGTATTTTTACCTGGCTGCAAGTCTCTTTATCCTCCATGAGACCTCGAAATGTTCCTTGCATGGGGCATGGGAATGGACTTTTAAGAATTTTCCATTCATCTACTTACTGCTGATGAGACCAGGTAGTCCTTCTCATTATCTTGTAACTAAACTCTTTGCACTGCACTAGGGCTGTGCCATCTCCAGCAACACCTTATACAGGTAGAATTTAGTGCCCACTGGTATCCTGGTGAGAAGGGAAATTATTTCTACTAAAATCAGGCTTATGCTAGATGCTATTCTAAGTAGTTGGCATATGATTTTTGGTTAATGCTCATGCTATACAAAACCCTGAGACATAAAGAGAGCTAGATTCATTTTTGACCTAAGAACATAGGTTCTTAGAGGTTATGAAACTTGTTCAAGGTCATATAGGTATCTATAACTATAGTCAGACTGGAAAGCTAGGCTTATGGGTGCTAACATAAGTATTTCTGATCTATTGTGACCCTGAGTGGAGTATTCCAATAAGAAAGATGACTAGAGTGGTATTGAAATCATAACTCAAGAAATACGGCATGATGGGTTTTATGCACTTGATGACAGGGAGTGACAAGGACATCTTCAGTTGTGCAAGATATAGAAACTAGAATGAATACCTGTATGAAGACAGGTGATGAGTGAGAAAATTTAAGTCAGTAAAAAGAGGTGTGCACCATGCTCACATCTGTAACAGATGAACATCAAGGTGACACATGCTTGGTGCTGGTTCTTCCCTCTGCTCAGAGCCACAGCCTGCTGGTCCTTATGCTGCAAGTCAGTGTCACTATTGGCCTTCTTGCCTCTTGATTGCAATGAAGCAACCAAGTCACTACAGACAAAATGGAGCCTAGACAGCCCTGGCCTTTCCTTCCCAGGAGGGGCTGGACCACTCCTTCCTACTGGCTGCTGTTCCTTTAGCTACTGTTTATTCTTAGATTGGTCCTCTGTAGACCAACCAAAAACAAGACAAGAAGAGCATGTTTTTCCTTCCATTTCTGCCATTGTTTCCTGAGTGAACTGTTGGGAACCACATTCCAGAACAGCTGAGAACATTTCTAAGGGAGCAGAAGGAAAACCATGGGTCTCCCACCTGACAATCTGTTTTCGTGCAGGTTTCCATTTCTTTTTGTGTGCTCATACTTTAATATTTTTATAGGCATCATGTTCAATGTGAAATAAGTATGTTTTTCCTTGGTTTATAATTAAATTAAAGCTGTTTCACACATACAAGCACACTATATACATGTACACACATGCACACACACTGAGAGGGAATATTTAAAGGAAAAATGCACACATATATTGAAAATTAATTGGAAAACTTTGTATATACACATCCCCTTTCTTCCCTCCTCCTCCTACTGCATTTTCCACCTCCTATTGTCATCTTTATATATAGAGATAAGATTTTTGTGTTTGCGTTTTAATATGTGTATGTATGTAGTTCTATAATGCATTTCACATATGTTTATGAACTTCATTCTTTGTTTTTCTTTTGAATGTCTTATTTTGTCAAACAAGACTAATTGCTTTTAAATGTGTAAAAGAGCTTGGCACAAGAATGCTACATTTAAAATGTACATGGATTTGATCCATAGCTTGTCATGTAGTAAGTGCTCCATAAACAATAGCAGGGATGCCTTACATCACAGGCATGGTTGCTAGAATTTCTTTAGTCAGGAAGATAACTGATTTCATGCTTCATTTTGCTCTTGGTCCTCATTGTTTATTCATTTAGTTGTACGGCAAATGTGTTTGGAGTTACAAGCATGTGCTTGGTGCCTTGCTTGGCAATGAGAATACAAAGATTTCTGTGATTGAGGTCTATGACCTCACAGAGCTCAGAAGAACAGGGGAAGTAGCATTAGTTATTAATGGATAAAATTTATTGTGTACCTATATTATGCTAGATACTCTGCCTAGGACATTTATACATAATGCCTTCTACTTAACTCCCAAAATTTTATAAGTGGGTTCCCTGTAAATTTTTTACAGATAGGGAAACTGAGACTTAGAGAGTTTGTGTAGTTTGCCCCATACCACTGATATGATAGGACATGACACTGGCATCTAAGGCCAGGTTTATGTAACATTAAGCTAATAGCCTCACTCATATTGTAAAACCATTTGGTTCTTCCAATGACCACATACTACACCAATTCATCCATTATTCTTTGTAAAGTTCATGTAAAATCAGGCACTGGAGCCATGGGAAATAAATACAAATGTGCATGTTGGAAAGGATGAGCAGGCCTACAGCATTAGTGTCTTGCATCCAGACACATTTTTGGATATCTTTTGATCATTTTAACTCCTTCTACTGTCTTAGTTCTTTACCATCCCTAAACTCTGAACTCAAGAGCATATCACAGATTTGAACATACGTTGTGTTTGATCATTATGGTATGTATATTGGTGTCTCAGAGTGCAAGTTTTCTGAAGCCAAGATCATAGTTTGTAACATTTCCCTGTCCTCATAACACCTTTATAGTATTTGTATGCCCTTGTATTGTTCTGGGCACTATGTGTAGAAGATACTGTATGTTTGAAACCACTTGCCCTGTCTTCACAGATGATACACGAGATAGACACACAGAGAATATGACTGAATCCTTGTGGTAAATGGTGTGAGAATAAGAAATAAGAATATTTTAGAAGTCTGGAGAGTGGCAGTGAGATAATACCTGGGGGGATAAGAGGGCTTTGCAACGTTTCATGGTAGAAGTAATATTTCAGCTGGGTCTGAGCAAGTGAACAGGATTTTGCTTAGTAGGGAAAGAGAAGATATTATTTCTAGGCAATGGGCCAATCTCTCACTGTTAGTCAGCTGCCACTGTGACAAAATATCTGAGAAAATCAACTTAAAGGAGAAAAAGTTTATTTGAGTTCACAGTTTCAGAGGTCTCCATCCATGGTCACCTGACTCCATTGTTTTTGAGCCTGTGAAGAGGCAGGACATGATGACTGGGAGCATGTGGTGGAACAAAGTTATTTATTCTGTGGTGGCCAGGGAGCAAAGAAAAAGAGAGGAAGGGCATGAGGATAAAACATACCCTACAAGGACTCATTCCTAGTGACCTACTTCATCTAACTAAGCCAGTAGCTTGGTGTTCTCTCTATAACTACACTACACAGAAAGAATGGAAGACAGAGCTGCAGAGGGCCATGTTGCAGAATAGACCAGAGAGAATAAGATTGGGGGAAGGACCCAGCGGAGCATGAGCAAGGGTTTCGACTGGTAGGGATTCCACCATCTGTTGCTCTGCCCCTTTAGTAGTTTACCATAAGGGAAAATTGGATCCCATTTTTATAATCAGGCTTTTCTCATATATCATGCATCATTCTCCAGGATATGCCCCTGAAAATAGAATATTGTCTTACAGGACAGGGAACAAGGTTCCAAAATCAAATGAATTTGCAAAATCGGAGTTAAAAAAGAAAAACAGGTGTCTCTACCATGGGTTTTCTCAGAGCCTGCAATATGTTCAACTATATTTTGAAGCTCCAACAGGTAGAAGCTGTGTATGGGCAGATCATTTGACTATAAAGCCATTCCTCCCTACCTTTATGTTTTCCCACAGGATTAGGCAAGATTCATGTCTATTGGGGATGAGAGAGTAGAAATGTCAGAGTAACAGCTGAAAGAAATCATAATTTACATCTCCAAAAGACCTGGGTTCAAATCTCACCTGTGCCGCTAGTTTACTATACCATCTCTCATGAGCCAGTTAACTATAGTCTGGCACTTGGAAAGTGTCAAGAAATGATAGCCATTGTCATTGCTATTTTTATCGTGATCACTTTCGAATCTCTAATGCATTTGTGAAAAGGGAGGATGGAGAGATAATTATCACCCCTCAAACTGTTCATCTATACGGCAGGGCAGCAGGGAGGGCTGGACACTTCAAGGGTTTTGTGACACTAGTTTTATGAATACCCTCCCCCTGCAGCAGGGTGGCCTAATGAATAATTGAGTCCTGCTATGAAGGGAAAGGTTTATGGTTTTCTGATACTGTGTGTGTTTGCAGCTGGCTAGTTCTGATAACACTCTTAAATAACCCCTTCCACCTTTCAAGCCTGATACATTTGCCTCCTGTTTACTCTTCCAGGAGTTCTATAGCTATAAAAATAACCGAGCTTTAAAGAGGCTTTTTTTTTTTTTTTAAAGGAATGAAAGTGCCCAGGCTAGAGTCTTAATCATTGAGATAATAGAAACCCAGTCAGTGGGTTTCATCCACTAAGGACCAGATGGTCCTCTACCAGTGAAAAGCTGGATAATTTTGTCTTTTTGATTAAAAAGTCTAAAGAATGAAATTCTGTCTAGACCCTCCACACTGGGATTACCCCAGACTTTCCCAACGTGAGAGCTCATGCTGAATCCTATTATCGGGGTGACCGCTGACTGCTCTGAGCTTCTGCATATGTGAGTTGGAGAGGATAATACATTTATTTTAAATTCTATGATTCTTGGTATAAAATTCTTGCAAGGCAAACCCCAAACAACTGTGTAGGGGTTTGATGGAAGGGATAAGAGCAGGGGCTCTGGCACCATTCAAGCAGATTCAAGTTGATCCAGAATCACCCCTGACATTAAGATTTCTGTGGAATGAGGTACCAAAGAAGGAAACAAAACAATTGGTCGCTGTGAAGTTGAGTGGTAATTATGGCATACAAATTACACGTGCTTTTAGGTAAGTAGTAGGTAGAGAATCAGCATCAATTCAGAAATTACTTCACAAGGAACTAGTTAGATTGGTTGGGTCAAGATAAAGAAAGTTTTCCATGCAAGATCATTCTACTCACAAGGATGAGGAATTGACTTAAAGTATCCCAAGTGAAAATCTGGTTTTAATGCAGGGATAAGTAATTGTTTTGTGAGTTCCAGTTACGAAAGGAGATCCAACATAGTTTTAGGTGGGTTAAGAACTGGACTGCCTTGGGATACAGATGTGGCTCCTCCTCTAGCCTTCAGAGGCCGCACTGAGGATCATAGACCCTGAAGTATGCCTGCCCAACCTCCTCTCAGAGGACAGACAGCACCAGACTGCTTATTCTTTATATTTTCTGGGACCCTGTTCAAATAGCAGCTCCTCTTCCATTGACAAAACTCTTCATTTATGTGGGCAGAATCCTATGTTTTCCAATAGCCAGGCTATCAATGCTTCCTCCTGAAGTAGGACTCACTGTGACCTGTCAGTTTTGCCAAGGGGCTGTGTCTCATAGTACGGGGGACATTTTGTTACAGATCCTGAAGGCAGAGCTCTATGTTAGCAGGAATAGAAATTCCTCAACATGCAAGAAAAGAGACACTACCATTGGTACAATACATATTGTTGTGCTGGGGAAAACAAAGGGCAGAAGTGTTTAGAGTGTGGAGAGAATCGCCTAGCTGGAGTGGACAGGTCTCAGGAAAAGCTAAAAAAGAAGAATTCAGCCAGATGGGGCATGGCTTTGAACTTCAAGGAGATGATGAATGGTTAGAAAGAGCCCTGAAATGTCAATAAAAAGGATAATGAATTGTTGACTATGATGGCAGGGACAATGTTTAAATTTTGAACTATGATAAGACATCACATTTCTGTTACATCAGCAGGCAATTAAACAACAATGTGAAAGAAATCTTATATACTGTTCTAAGTGACCTTCAGGAAAGAAGAATTGGGTTCTTTATTGAATTTTGAAACATCACTGCTTGTCAGAAAAGAAACCCAGGCTCAAGTTTCAAATTTAGCCTTGCTATCTGCTAGCAGGGATTTTATTTCACCTCTCTTGCTATTTCCTCTGATGCATGGAGGGACAGTGCACACATGAAAGAGTTGTTTTGCGGACTAATGCAATGTGCCTAGTACAGTGCCTGGCATTTGGTGGATGTCCCCCAATCTTCTTTAGACAAAGGTCCATATTAATGCTTCTTTTCCATTGAGGCATTTTTTAAACTATGGGAGATTTATAACCCATGTCAGGCTAAACATGATGAAAGGAAAGGCTAGCCCTTTTTGAACAGAGAGGAGGACTGAGGGGCTGGCAGTGACTTGGAGCCGGCAGTGAGGCCGTGAGTCACCTATGCTCACTGATGATATGGGCATTCTTTTTATTGGGCAGAAATAAAGAGAAGTGACCCAAACTACAAAGCGCCAACTGTGTCAGAGCTTCTTTCCTTGAGGAGTTCCATTTTGCACTTTTTATGAGCCCCTGCAAATGGAATCAGACTGCATGGCCTTTCCAGACACCTTGGAGAAGATTGATTAAAATTAGTTGCAGATGAAACCCTGCTCTCTGCTTTTGTGGAGTCCTTGTGAAGAAATAAATGACATGAGTGAATAGACCCTGCTCTACCCATGCTTTTGCAAAAGCCAAAAATTGTTACTCTGATAATCTGATTTTATCCTTATTTACCCTGCAAACCATTTTTTTTTTTTTTTTTCCGTTTGTTGTTCTCCTGGCGTGGAATATCACACAATCTGATCAGGATGCAGGGGGGGAAAGGGAAGAGCCTACCCCTATCTTCTGTTTGTCCCTAGGTTCTGTTAGTTGTCCCCACCTCTCCAGTTCCCTCCCTGTAAGTCACTCTGTGCTGTCACTTTCCCAGGGGTTTGCCAATTTTGCTAGAGACAGGGACAATCTTGTAGTTAGCACTGCCACAGGAAGAAGCCCTTTCCTCTCTTGCTCTCTTCATTCCTTTGTTACACAAAACCACGGTAAATACAAGTCTCCTTATGTAGATTAAATGGTCCCTGCTGCTCTCTCTGCTTTGGTCTGTTAGTCACCAAATTAAATTCTGTGTTGGAAAGAGTCAGAAGCCTACAGGTAGCTTTGTTAAGGAAATAATGAGGAAACCAAACTGAAAAATCAACACACTTTGATGCTTGTTTCATGGATAAATTTCATAGATGCCGTGGGGGTAATAATAGCATATACAATTTGTTTAAAATATTTTTATTTTATTTCCTAACTCCTAGTCTTAAGCGGTACATAAAGCAAGACTCAATCATTATCAGATGGATGAATGGTGGCATTTCAAAGAGCCGCAAAGAACTTTTTGATATGTATATTAAATGCATTGGACATTTTAGCTCATTCAAATACTCGTTACTTTATTTTCAAAAAAATTGGAATTTTTCATTTAAAAAAATTGAAAATTTTTATTTATTTTAACAATTTTATTAAGGTATAATTTACATATCATAAAATTCACCCATTTAAGTGGGTTTTGGAAGTTGCAATTATTCTTGGGCCAAATTTGTTGTAATGAAAGGAAAAAAGAGTGACTGATTGAAGACATAGGGAAGCTTGAGGAGGCTAAACATTATAATCTTGGAAGGCAGGAGAGCGCCCCCTAGAGTCAGGTGGTGAGATTAAGGAAAGACTGAGACCCATGGTGTTTTGGCTTTCCACCTCCACACACCCTGGGGAGTTCTTATCCAATAACCTGATGGCTCTCAATTACAGGAGTGGGTTAAAAGCATGGACTCCCAGGTTCTGTAGACAAAGTACCTGGTTCAAGATGGCTAGTGTAGGTCCAACAAATCTGTTTTAAATAGGCTCCCAAGGTGTGTGTGTGTGTGTGTGTGTGTGTGTTTATGTGTGTGTGTGTGTGTGTATATATATATATATATATATATATATACATACCACCTACATTGGTTCCATAGTTTATGGCATTTGTAGGTAAATGGATGGAGTTGGAGAATATCATGCTAAGCAAAATAAACCAAGCCCCCCAAAAAAACAAAGGTCGAATGTTTTCTCTAATATGCGGATGGTAATTCACAACAAGGTGGGGTGGTGGCCTCTGGGGAAGAATAGAGTTACAGAGTTACTTTAGGTAGAAGGGGAGTGCAGGGAGGGGAAGGGGTGCTGGAGTAGGAAGGACAGTAGAGTGAAACAGACATTATGACCTCATGTATGTGTGTGACTGCATGACCTATGTGATCCTACACTATGTATAATCAGAAAAATGAGAAATTACACTCCATTTATGTATGAGCTATCGAAATGTATAAATTCATTTTACTGTCATGTACAACTAATTAGAACAAATGAAAGAATTAATAAAAAATTTAAAAAAATAGGCTCCCAAGGGAATTCTGAATTAATTTGTCCCTGAATGATATCCAGGAGATTCTGGCTGACATTATAGCAATGTTAGAATACTTAGGGGTTGGCAATGTTGGTGGCTGGGATGTAACCACTTCTAGTTTTATCTGCCGAACATGGACCTTCTAGTGTGTGCAATTACACACACTTTAGTTTTGATAAAAAGAAAAGGCAAGATAATATAGATAATGTGTATATGAGTTAGAAAATGCAATTTAGAGATAAAATATATCATAATTTTCTAGAAAATAGTTTTTTGTAGAACAATACTTTAGAACAATATTTTTTTAGAACGAATTTTTAGAAACTATACCCTTCAAAATGTTAGTTGAGTCTACCTCCCTGCTGGGAACTAAATGGAGTGGGAGATTTAAATCTAGCCTAAAACGTACATTTCCAATGACACATGGCCTCCAGCCACCTTAGTTAAGACAGGACATCCTATTGACAGGAATAATTAGCTTTGGAAAGAAACGTTGAGATAGACACCCAGGATGCTTGCTGATGTGCCTGCCTTGCATATTTATACATTCTGTTAGGTCCTTGCTTTGTGCTTTCTGCTCAGGAATAAATTTGCCTTTATTGTTTGTCCCAGACTCCCCCATTCCCACAGAGCTCCTGTGGTGCTAAGGGAGATCTGAAAAAAGGCCAAGTGACCTGCTATTGAAGCTCAAAGAAATATCTCCCTCCCAGTGACCTTCCTAGATAATGAGCAGATATGGTGTTCTAATATAAAAGGAATAAATCAAGGGAACTTTCAGGGAACTGGGGCAATAGCAATGGAGTCCCAGACTATCAATTCTGAAAGCAAAGGGCAGAGGTACCTTTCTCTACAGATCAACATTAGGCCAAGGCGAGATGGGAGACATTCACCCCCAGAGGGGAGAAGGGTTAAAAATAGGTCAGTTCCCCACTGCCCCATCTCTTCAGCCTACTCTGGCACTTAGTCCTAGGAATAATCCAGGAGAAGAATTACAAAGATGCCTCACTGGCTGTTCATCTATGGATTGAGTTCATACATAGTTTTGACAGATGGGCTGCTTGTCTGTCTTTAACTCACAAATTTTTGGCGTGAATTCAATGCCAGAAACAGATTGGTATCATTCTGCAAACTCCTGTTGATGTGCAGTGTGGCTCTATTCTGCTGTTGGTCTTTGTGTGAAACCATTGGTGGGGTCAGGAGGACCACTGAGTAAAGACACGTCCATGGAGTATCTCTACATAGGCCTTTGGCTGACTTTCTGGTCCATTTGCTATGTGTGTATCATGATATTACATCCCTGGAATTGAAGGTGGGAGCATGTCTCATTCAAAGAACGATGCTAGGCCCCTAAGAAAAATTGTAGAGATCATTCTGGTAACAGTAACTGCTATCTATGAAGGTCTTCTATTTGTCTGGCATTGGGGCACGTCTTTCTAATGCATCACCTTTTAAAGAGAGGCATCATTATTCCTGTTTTAAAGATGGACATATGTCCAGGTTCTAAGTTCAAGTGAGCATCTCGGGGTTCACACAGCTTTGGAAAATATTAAGTGAAGCATATTTTTTTAGGGCTATCTGACTCCACAGTCCATTTTTTTTTAACATGCTTATATGTCACAGGGAAGGACACTAATAAAATCCACCTCCCCCCAAAAAAATAAAAGCTGGAAAAGTGGGAGCTGTTGCTCAGATTTCTGGATCTTGTGTGGGAACCAGCATTTTGGACTAAAATTTTGGCCAGAATGAGATGGCACAGAAGTCTTAGCATTTTAAAATATTAGGGAGTGCATGTCAGACTTCAGAAATTTCATTCTGCCCCCTGTGTTTTATCTATGTGGAAACTGAGACCTAATGAAAAAAGTGCCTTGCCTAAGACTGAGCCAGAACTGTCACTCAGACCTCAGCCCTGTGGTCTTTATGAGTCTTCCCTTCAGTGGGTAGCCTTCATCTTTCATTTGGGGGAAGTGGGAATATTTTCTTTCACGTGGCAAGATCCATGGAGCTCATCTTCCCCAAGACACCTGCAGACCTCCAGACACTTGGTTTCATGCCAGTGGTCATTTACAGATTGGGGACAGAGACCAGGATCTATGCCCCTATGGACACCAGAATATATCTCCTTCCTTCTCTCCAAGATATTCTGATGTTTCTTTTCTTTTTTAATTAGAGCTTAATTCTTTGATGTTGTGCTCCCAGGCCACAGCAATGCAGGACAGTAATCCATTTGGTCCCTCTTGGGGCTGTGGTTTCTCCTCTCATTCACAACTTCATCCCAATAAGAGCTACCTCTTCACTTTTTTCTTTTTTCTTGAAGTTTATTCACTACACTGTAGCCAAAGACAGCTTTCTAAACACCTGGCTATGTTCCACCCTAGTATAAAGATGAGATCGGATTCTTGTGCACATTCTAACTGAATTATTTGGGACCATTGTTCTGTAAACCCTGTTCATACTGAAATGATTTTAATTCCTCAAACATGGCTTGGTCCTTCCTGCCTCTGACCCATTAATTTTTTCTGTTGTTCCTGCCTAACCCTTCTTTGTAAGTCTGCCCAAGTCCTAGTTTTTTTGTGGTCTCATTATAAGCATCACTTCTCTTAGAATGTCACTCTTGATCAGACCATACCTTGCATATACCCCAGGCCAAGACTTACTTATCACCCTGTATTATAATTCCCTAAATGTGCACCTTGGCCCAAGCAGGGAATCATGTCAGTCTGATTGACATTATATCCCCAGGACAAGGCCCAACACAAAACAAGCACCAAACAAATATTGGTAAAGCAGGAAGTATTTATTGAATGTTTTGTGAACATATCTTGTCTTCTCTTTAGTGTACTTTGTGCCAGCCACTATGTTTCGTGTTGTTGATAAAATGGAAAAGAAAACTGATATGACACTGACCTCCTGGAGCCTTCATTCCACTGGAGAAACACTTGCAACCTCACAACTACACAAATACACACACATATCATATATATATAATATATATGATATTATATATATACATATATATATATACATACATTATATATATACATATATATTATATATATATAATATATATACATATATATATATATTTCTACAAATGCTGATAAATTCTTTATGGAAAATTTTAAGAGATCTTATTACATGGTGACCTACATTTTTTCAATCCTAGATCACTTTCTGATACTGTTTAGCTTTCATGGAGTAGATGACATCACAGGAAAACTCAGTGTTCAGTAAATCAGCAATTAAGTAGCATATTCATTAGGGTAATGGAAATGGGAAGCCAAGAGGTGTGACCCTAGCATCATCTCAGCTTTATAACCTCACAGGCTACCCAGCCTGCAACAACTATAGGGGAGTGCTTAATCCTCCTCCCCTTACAGGATAGCATGGGCTCCACATCCAGGTCACAATTTCTCCCTGCTTTCCCTTAGAATCCATGTTAATGCAAGAGGAATGTGGAAGCATTTTCCTACCTAAAATAATATCTATTAAATAGTTTGTCAAAATATATTTTAAGATAATAGTGACCCACTTCTCTATTATATACAAAATTATTGAGGATAATTTTTAGATTAAAGTAATACATGCAGTGTGACAATTTAAACGTGAGAAAAAATAAAATGCAGAAAATATTTTAAAAAATCGAAAAATTACAAAATGGATAAAATGTGTAAAAGCATAAAAGACATGAAACAAGTTTCTCTCTAAAGGTAAAAATTCTTAATATTCCCTTGAGAACCTCCCAGGAAAATTATTTTAATCAAATAACTCTTGGTCATGTGTATAGTTATTGTAACAAATTCAGAATCATTAATCTGTTAATCTGAAATTCAACAAAATCTAAAATTTTTTCAGTGCCAAGATGATGCCATAAGTGGAAAGTTCCACCCTGATCTCTTATCATAGTCAAAATTCTAGTGCACTATAACATTATATGTATAAAATTGCCTTCAGACTATGTGCATTAGATGCATATGAATGTAAATTTTGATGAATAAGAAATGTCAATGAATTTCACGTTTAGATTTGGGTCCCATCCTCAGGATATCTCACTATGTATATGTAAATATTTCAAAATCTAGAAGAATCTAAAAATTCAAAGCTCTACTGGTTCCAAACATTTCAGATAAGAGATGTTCAACCTATAACACAAAAAGGAATTATACCATACAGGTTGTTTGTATTTTCCATTGAACAGTAGATTCTGGTAATTTCTCTTTGGCAGCACACACACAGAACTATCTTGTTCCTTTTAACAACTGTATAGTATTCAGTCTAATGGTTAGACCATCTTTTGTAATGAGTCCCCACTAATGTACCTTTGGGTTGTTTTGTGTTTAAGTCTGTGTTTCTGTTGCAGTTTTTATTACTTGAAAAATAATGCTGGTGGTAACATTTATTGGCATTTTGCTTCTAGTGTCACAGTAATGTATGTATTAGGCAGTGACATTGCTGGTACAGAGTTATGGACATTTTATATTTTGTTAAATTTTACTAAATCACCCCTCAAGTCACAATGGTCAGTGTGAGAGCAGACCCATTTCCTGCAGCCTCTCTAGCATTGTTGAATGTTTTTCAGTCTGTTAGGTGAAAATTTGTCTCAGGCTTTCATTTAAATATTTTTATAAGTGAAATTGCTCATCTTTTTATTTGTTTATTGATATATTTTGGGGGTGGTCTATTTAAGATTAAATAGAAATAATGAGGTCAATATATCTATTTATCATCACATGGTGTGTCTACACAGGATTGCACAAATAATGTTAAAATCCTTTCAGAGAATAAACACGTTTTCATCACAGGTCCCAAAGTTTTAGTGATTCTCATTCAACATTAAATGTCTGACATTCTATTTACAAACGACCCTCACATATCTAAGTTGTTTTGTAATGATCTTACTAGCAAGCACTTTATTACTTTGGTTCAATTTGTTCTATATATGGAATAAATTAACTTTCACCTTATGCCATTCTGTAAATCGCATGCCTGTCCCAGTGGCCCGTCTCAGTAGGAGTTAATGTACCATAGGCGGATGTTCTAGAACCTCCACTAATCTATTTGTGTGCAGCACTGCCAGGATGGAGACCAAAGGCTAAATGAGGCCACAGATCGTGCAATGGTTATTCCATCAGCTCAGCATGCTGCTCCCCGCTTATCTATTTCAATTTTGCTGATTTTCTGCTTATCCATCTTCCCAGTCTCACTGGAACCAGCATGTGTAGCCTGTGGGTTTGTGGTATTCTGTGTGCTGAAGCAAAACAGATGTGTTTCTGAAATGTGTCTTAATCCATCCAGGTTTGTAGGACAAGGTCATTCATCTTTTATCTAGTACAAAGGAAATTTTCAGGCACTTCCCCAGGTAATGAGCTTGGTTTGAATGGTGTGGTGATAGGAGAGGCAGGGAGGATTCTTCTCTGGCTGTCACCCCCAACCCAACCCATGCTCTCTGGAGAGTACAAGAGCTTAGCAACTCAGCCCCCATTTTCTCCTTGAATTCTGCCCCTTTCCAGGGACCAGAGGCCAGGTAGAAAAGCTTCCTGTGCCTCCCTACTGATTGAAAGGCAAAGATGTACATCTATAACTGACATTAACCCATTTTGTCCCATCGTCCCAGATGTGGAACACCCCTAAAAACTTAAATTGAGCAGCAAATATACCACTTATGATAACTGTAGTAATTATTATGTTTTTAGATCTCTGGAGAAAAACAAAAGGTCGATGATCAGAGACATTGAAAAATACATAAATATATATAAATATATATGTGAGATATGTAAACTATTATGATTTCCAAACTCTTTTTATGCCCCAGTTTCAATTTCATTGAAATACTCACAGAAATGAAAATTTAAGATTTAATGGGCTAAGAATGACAACCTTAGCCTACCCTCCAAAAAGCAGATATAACAGGAACTACATTTGGACATTTGGTGGCAGGGAGGGCAGGAAAGAAGAGAAAACCTTACTGTCAGTGGCCCAAACCTTTTGTTATTTGTTACGTGTAAGAGGGACAATTATATGTGTTCTATGTTTAGTGAGTGCATTTTTGAACCCAGAGATACATGATTAGATGAAGGACAGTAGATTTGCTAATTTAATGAACCAGAATATTGCATTATTCACTTGCAATGTTTCTTAAATGAAGAGTGACTATCTTTCCTTCCTGCCTGCCTTTCTTCTTTCCTTCAGTCCTTTCAGCAATTAGCCACTGTTTCTGAGAGAATATCCTCTGTGCTCCTCCCTAACTATTCCCTTCTTTCCTTTTCCTAAAAATTTAACAGATAAATAAAACACAAAAATTATGGGTATTCATGGGTGTCATGCAACGTTTCAATACATGTGTACATTGCATAATGTTTAAATCTGGGCAAAGCTATCTATTTCTTCAGTTATCATTTCTTTATGATAAAAGCATTCAAAACCCTGTCTTCCAACTTTTTGTAAACACAGTACATTATTGTTATCGACAGTTACCCTACTATGTAATAGCATAGCAGAGCTTATTTCTGCTATCTAACTGTAACTTAGTACCCACTAATCAACCTTTCCCCTCCCTTCATCCCTGCTCCCTCTTCTCTTGTTTTTTGTTTTGACTTTTCTTTTTTATTAGTGTATTATATTTATCCATAATATCAGGGTTCATTTTGACATAATCATATAAGCATGGAATATAATTTGCTCTACTTCAGTCCCCAGAACTTCCCATTTCCCTCCCCTCCTTCTTCCCCTAGTTACCCTTCCTCTACTTCATTGGTCTTCCTTCTGTTTATTTATAGTTCTTTTTAAAATTACTGCTTTCTAGTTATACATAAAGGTAAAATTCATTGTGGTAATAGTAGTATGTGTACATAGCATGATTTGGTCAGTTTCTCCCTCCTCTTAAGGTCATATCGTTCTCCACTATAAGTCAGTTAAGAACATTTAGAGAATGCGTAATGATGTCTTATAGACACTATGTTATGCACATTATTTTCTACATTCTCCAGCTGGCCCAGGGCAGCACCAGATCCAGAGTTCTCCTTACCCAGTCTCCATTTGTGTTTGCCCAGGGTGGTAGCCAAGAGGAGGTAGCAGATGCATTCTCAGGTCTGCTCCAGGGAGTTTCATTTTCAGCCAACTTGTTTAGAGATAGAAAAGAGTAGTCTGGAGAAGGAATCAAGGCTATTTCTCACTATAAATCATGTAGAGATCAAAAGAGAGGGGGAATCATGCCCCTCGTCTCCCCTGGCAGTCATTGTCCATGTTAAATTCTGAATGTCAGAACACTAAACACTAACCATCCGAAGCACACATCTGTCCCTTGCTTAGATGGAGGTCTCTGGTTTTCCTGTCTTCTCAGGACCCATTTGCTCCCTAGAGATAGGCATAGGAAACCCGAGAGCAAGAATCACTGTCCTTCCATGTCTCCTAAGAGCTCTTACTTAGGAAAGTCAGGCTGAGAATCTAATCACACTATCTATCCTATGACTACTGTTGCTGAGTTCAACACAAGGGAAAACTGCATCGTGAAAACTACATCAAGGATTTAGTTTCAGCAAAACAACAGCATCTATCACACTAAATTGTAATGGCTAATTCAAATTTTATTAGTTTCATAATACCAGAGCTCTAAATATAATATTATGCTTCACATTTATGCAGATTTAAACACTATTATTTAAAAATCAAGCCAATAGATATAAAGGGATCTTTGCTTACTCTATGCTGGAGAAGCAATTTGAATTAATACTGCCATAATTCCTTTGATGTGTTTTTGTTTTGCTTGCCAGGGAGATAACAAGAATCTTGAGGGCAGGTCCTGTGACTCATCCAAGGTACAGAGGAACTTCAGTGATGCTTAAACAGTATCAATTGGCTAATAGCGCTGTCGCCGGGTGGTTCTGCTATCTGGATTTCTCCTTTGGTCTGCACTTTTTCAAGGATTGAGAGTTGCCTCAGGAGGGGTTCTTGGCAAGACAAGGACATGCATTTCAATTCTGCTGCATCTGTTCTTGGGTCAAAGAGCTTCTGACCCCATGGATCTCTGGCAGAACTCCCTCCAGGGCTTCCATGTTCTTGTATACATATATACATGCACACACACACACACGCACACACACACACACATGCACAGACAACTGGCCCAGTGCTCTGCACATTCTGAAACCATCAGTCCAGCCTCCCCTCAATGACATCCTTCATTCTGATGCTCAATTGTGGCTGTGCAGTTTTATTACTGCTGATAGCACTGATACCCCTGCATAAAGTGGTTTCTTTGTTCCCATCCTTTTATCTTTTTGTATTCCCCTTTCAGCACCACTGACCTTTTAGCTTGCATGCTTTGCCAAGCTCGAAAGAAAATCCAATCTGTCCTTCTCTTTACCTGGCAACTGTGGCTCATTCCCATTCCTCTCTCTCTCTTTCCCCCTCGTCTCTTATATCCTTCCTCTCCTCTCCTCTTCTAGCTTTATTGTTTCATTTTCTTCCCTGTAGCAAATTTGGAGCCATTTTAGCCAAAGACAATGAGGAATATATGTTGTGGAGTTTGAGATTTATCAGGAAACTTACATTGCAAAATGGTAACATGGGAATTACATCATCCATATGTGTGTGTGTATGTGTGTGTGTGAGAGAGAGAGAGAGAGAGAGAGCATGTGTGTGAAAAGCACCAGATGGAGAAAATATTTCCACAAAATGATGGACTTTTCACTGGTGTCTGCTCCATGGAAAGGACAAAAGTGAAAAAGTAAAGGAGGGAGAAAGATAAAGGAAGGCAAATCAAAGTGGGAATGGATGACCTACTATTTTTGGCTGCCTCTCTAGGAAATAGAAGCCAGTCCCTATTAAAAATAAAGACAAACAAAACAAAACAAAAATTCAATACACTGTAGAATGGAAAGTGTGAGAAATTCCATCCTAAGTTTTATTTTAAGTCAAGGTTATTGGTACAGTTGAGTAGTGGAGAAACTGGAGGCACTGAGAATCCAGGAGATGGCAAGCCTTCTCTATTACTGGGTTTAGAGCGAGCAAAAGGCACAGGAAAATTGCACATCCTAGAAGAAATTAGGTTGTCTGTCTTCTCCAAAGAGCAATGAGCAGCAATGCCATTACTTAAGAGCCTTTTGTTTTTGAGATAAAGCACTTTTCCTTTTAGATTAAACTCAAAATCCCCTTTTTCTGGTGGGGGGAGGTCTTCCCTGATTGACTGTCCTCCATGTACCTCTATGCTTCCTTGTCCCTCCATTGTCTTTGGGAGTGTGTTAAGTGACCCCAGGCACATTCTTCCTGTGCCTCTATTTCTTCCCATGTTGAGAGAAGACATGGCGTGCTCAGATTCTAGCTCTCACTCCTTCTGTGCTGCTGCTTAGTGGACTGTTGTACACACCAACTTTTCATTGTGGTCACCTGAGTTCATTCCAGCACAGATCTTCTTGCTTCACCCTTAATAATGAAGTGTGATGGGTAAGGCACACAGGGGAGAAGCCCTACAAGGGCAACTGGCCAGGCCTGACACACTTGGATTGTTTCTTGACAGTTTGGTCCCCAAAAGGATATCTGAGTGCAATGAAGGAAGATGGGATTTTTCCACACCACTTAGCCACAAGCCCAGATCCTTGGGTGCTCTCCCAGTACCTCTCTGTTGGGAGCAGTATATCCTCCATGTGCATTTAAAAATGCAGTAATGGTGGGAATGTCAATTGGAGATTGCTATGACGACTAGAGGTTAAGTGGGTAATATTAGCATTTAATGCAAGGGCCAAGCCTGATAAATGGCCAGGCCTGAACTATGCAGAACAGGCCCATGCAAAGAGATATATCCCCTACAAAATTCTGGTAGTGCCCTCCATTGAAAACAGAAGAAATAAAAACATGATTCGATAGCCATTTTGCTCATAATTCCCAGGCTCCAGGTGAGGTTTGCTCTGAAGTCTTCAAATGCCTTTTCTAGAGCTCATTTATTTATACATGGACTTCCTACAGGAACTACTCTATGCTGGACATTGGGGAGACATCAATCAGTAAGTTGGACCCAATTTCTGCATATTGGTTCATGGCCAGATGAGAGATACAGGCAAGAGTACATCCTGAATTCCCATGGCATGCATGTTTAAGAAGGGAAGGGCAGGGACCTAAAGAATTTGTCCTAAATTAAGGGAAATAGGGCAAGTTTCCCACTGGAAGTGATTCCTGACTGAGTAGGAGTCCTAAGTGTGAGAGAGGGAGGGCAGAGGGAGACATGTCCATAAGGAAACTTCTGGGGGAGGCAGAGGGACAGTGAGAAGGAAACATGGCACTGACTGATACCAAGGTTCATTATGGGATGACAGCAATATGGCTGGATCTCGAAGGGTAGCCAGAAGATAAGAGTTGTTAAGACTGGAAAAGGAGACAGAGACCAATCTTGTAAATAATTATAAGGAATTTAGACATCATTGAAACAGTAATTGGAAGCCAATTAAAGGTTTTCTGCAGGGATACTAGCAATTTAGATAGCTTCCTCTGATTGTAGTTTGGTCTAAGAGTCTATAGGCAAATCTGAACCCAGTAAATACATTTTTTTCCTCTCCATCCTCCCTGCTCGTTCCACTTGTAACTAATTTATGCAACAGCAGCTTCCTAGAGAGTGCCATAAATTGGATTTGGAAAATCGTTCATTAGATGGAGAATTTATCTATAAATATTAACAGTATAAGATTTCTCCTGCATTTATAAATTCTTTTCATCTTTGAATGTCCAGACAAGTTTTATTCATGGGTAACCTCAGATTCAGTCTTCTAAATCTCCATAGAGAAAGCATGCTACTTGTAGCATATTTCTTGTGTAACATTGGTGCTTTTATTTTTGCTGAAGCTAAATGCCCCAATAGTACCAAAGATTCCTCCACATTCTCTCAAGTTAACCTCACAGCAATACTACAGGTGGGATGGATGGGCAGCAATGGATGGGTATTCCATTTCTCACACATGAAGACCTGAACCTTAATGTCCTGCTAGGATAGTGGAGTGACCTAATTCTTACTGAGCAGCTGCTAACATGAAAAGTGCTTTGTGTTGCCATTTCTTTTGATCTTCCCATTGGACCTTTTGGGAAAGACTTATCAATTCTGATTTTACGGAGGAGACAACCAAGGCTCAGGGGGTTAAGTGGCATATTCAAGTTTCACATAGCTCCAGAGTGCTCTATAAAAACAGAAAACAAAGTGGATATGATTGATTTAAATGACAGATGGTTTTGCCTATCTACACTTGCCATTTTCTCCATTTGAAAAGTTGTCCTAGCTGTGTTCTTCTAGTCCCTTTGACATTTATGTATGTATGCATGTGTGTATGTATGTATGTATGTATGTATGTATTTATGGTTTCTCCCTCCAGTTCTCTTATCTGGCCCATTATACCTCCCTAAGTTCATTTCTAGTCTTGAACTCAGTGTCTCATTCACAAGTGGCTCTTTGTTCTTTTGTCATAGTGTTGTAGGAAACAAACACAAATTGGAATATTGGAAACTTAGATCCTTTTTCTGATTCTCAAGTTAATATTTAAGACAAGCAATTCTGAGTACTTCATCCCGTATCATAGACCTTTTGTGGTCCTATGCCTAATTCAGGGATGAGCAATTCTTCCTCCTTACATAAAATGAGGAGGCCCTTTTAAAAGCAGTTATTTATTTTTATTTTTAATATTTAGGACATTGAAGTTATGCATAATAGTGTGGTTCACTTTGATATAATCACACATGTATGGAAAATAATACTCTATTTCAATCCCCAAGTTCTTATTTCCCTCCCCTCCTCCCTCTCCAGGTCCCCTTTCTCTACTCTACTGGTCTTCCTTCTATTTATTTGTTTTTAAATTGGTGTTTTATAAACATACATAAAGGTGGAATTCACTGTGGTATGTTTGTATATGTGCAGAGCATAATTTGGTCAATTTCATTCTGGAGTTTCTCCCTTTTCCAGTCCTTCTTCCATCCCCCCCAATCCCATTCCTCTCTTCTACTGATCTCCCCTCTGTTTTCAAGGGATCCCATGACAGGTGGTGCTAAGACCAAGAATAATCAGAGCTTTGGCAGTGACATGCATGTGTTTATTCTGAATCCAAGCTAGTGAACCCCACAGTTTTCCAGTTCTCCTGGTATAAACCAGAAGCTCTGCTACAGTCTTCAGAGACTACCAAGGCCCACTGCCTGTGTCTCCTCTGCCTCATCTGGTAGCATGATATCATTCGTTTCTTGTGCTTCATCTCCACTGGCCTTCCTTCCATTCTCAAGCATTCTGAGCTCCCCTCTGTTACAAGATCTTTGCATAGTATTTTTGGCTGTAAAACCTCTTTTCAATCCTCAGTTCATCTACTTATTCAAGTGACTTTTTAAAAAAAATACAATATTTTCTAGTCTCTAGAATAGTTTATATAATTATATGCATCCCATAGTATCATGTATCATACTATGTAGATGGTTATTTACATTTATTTACATTTATTGTTGTCTATATCACTTACTGAATTATAAATCTCATAATGATAGGAACCAAATTTGCTTTTGAACACTATAGTAGTACCAGTAACTAGCATTTTGGTGCTCAGTGGGCATCTCTGGAAAATTTGCATGGAAACTTTCAATTTGCAGGAATAAATAAACATTAATTGCATTACGAGTGACCAATTGCCATTTGAATTGTTCTCACCCAGTGTCAAAGACTCTCTCCTGTTACAATTTAAACTAGTACCACATGAGGGTAGGAAATATAATCAAGTTTAATATAGATTTCTGTGAATCTAAGTACTTGTAAATTATATCTTCTTAATATGGAAGATTATTTCATATTGAGACCATATTCAGATCAGTTCTGAGCTCTGTATTTATTCCAAAATGTTAAAGAATTTATGTTTAGTTTGAAACTCCTCAATATGATGCATTTCATTTCTGCTTATTAAAGTTATTTAGTCAGTGGAAGGTGAATGTAAAAAAGGAAGCATTCAGAAGATGTTACCCTTTAGTGGCTATAAGCCCAGCTCTAACATCAGACTCCTTCAGATCAAATACTGTTAACCACATTTTGGATATTATGCAAATAATTTAATTTTCCTATTTCTTCATTTGTGTAATATGAATAATAATAGCAACTTTCACATATACTTGATAAGGATTAAACAAGGTAAAGTGCATAGGACATAGTTCTAGGCATCAAGTAAGTGAACAATAAATGTTAGTTCTTATGTAATTAAGGGATTGACACATATTATTAAAATATTTAGGAATAAATAAATATTAATTGGCATGCTTAAACTTTCCCCTCTAAATCACAGAATCAATTTTATTCTGTAGTACTTGATTGGGAAGCTGTTGTTGGGAAGTCACAATTTGAGATGAGAGCTAGATGTTGAAAATCTGTATATGGAATTTTGAAAGATGTTAAAGTCTTTGACAAGAGATAAGCAAGTAGTTCTTTTCAGGAGGGAAAGAAATCTTAATCCCTCCACATTGTTCTCAGTGATCTTCACATGATTCTAATTTCTCTTTACCCACAATGGAATCATTTATCATAATCATTTTTAAAAATCACAAATACTCCCCCATTACTTCTGGTAGTTGTGGTAACCTTACAACCCCTACTAGAGCAGAGGAAAGATGGGTACTCTGGCATTTGGAAAAATGAGGTGTGCAGTTATTTTTAGCCTGCCTGAAATAGCAGCAGAAGGTTTCCATTTATAGGACCTGAAGGGACCTTCTTCTGTGTCTGGGACAAGGTAATGACTTCTAGGGAGTAAAGACTTTGTATCATAAACTTTATCCCAGTGATGATTGCCTGCCTCTTTAGTGGTCTCTGTATTATGCTATTTTGTCTTTTTAGTATTAAGAGAATGAGGCCCTGGTTGTTCTTTACATTTTATCATTTCTTTCTTCTTGGGCTGGAAGAAAATGAGAAGCAGAGGCAGACTACCTCTCATGGCTAAATTGTTCCTGGCTAATAAAACTGCAGCAACTGTACGTTAGGGTGTCTTCCATAAATCAGCCTTGGGGAGAATTAGGTGCTGAGAGATGGAGGAACGATGTTTAATCATCACTTGTAGGAAATCATTAGCTGCACACCCTCATTCCACTACTTGCCCATTCGTCATTCCCCAAATGCCGGTTTCCCCCAGACCATTAACATTTCTCAATGACTTTCTAAACGCAGAGAAAAACCACAGAAGGGGTGAAGGATGGGGGGACATTATGGAAACACACAACTGAGAGATGTCTCTGCTGCTTGCCTCCTGCTCCTGTGAATGTAAATGGACCAACAAGATGATCGATTGCCAGGCAGCCAGCTGCTGCTGCAGGAACTAAAGAAGCTCTTGCTTCCTGTTTTCCCCTTTGAAAAAATATATAACCCAATTCCCCCACCCCCAGATAGCTTTCTTTTGGCCATGTGCAAGGCAGCTCCTCTGTCTTCTCTTAGTTAGCAGAGCATCTGGATGGACAAGGAAAGCGAGAGGTTGGGTGGTTCATGGAGGAGATTCAGGTGTGGGAAAGAAATAGAGTTTCCCAAATTGCCCCCTGACCCATTCTAGAGGGGGAAAGTCACACATCATGATTCTGCAGAGTCCACAAAAAAGAGAAGCGGGCAGGTTCATATGACCGAGCTGATTCATGGTTCAGTGGATTGGTAAGCACCCTCCCAGGTTGATCCAATGATGACCTGCAGGCAGGCAGCTCTGTTCAGCACTTTGCAGGAGGAAAGAACACTCTAGTCTTTTCTTCTACTTCTGGAATGTACTCTTAGATGCTCACGCATGTACACAGGGAGATGTTAGAGGCCTTCTTAGAAAGGGACCTCTAATCTTTGCCACTGAAGGCTTCCTTATTTACTTTTGGTGGTGGATTTTAGAAGCTTTCAGTTCTTATTTACTGTCTTCCAGGCAAGACAGCAAAGGTCAATCATAACCCAAACACGCACATTGAGGACTTACTATATGTCAAGCACTGTAATAAGAAACCCGATATACACTAAAGGAGTTCATCCCCATATTACAAAGGAAGGCTTACTATCCTAAATTGGTGAAAACCTAGAGTTAGTGGTAATGATTTGCTAAGATCCTACAGCTTAGATAGGGCAGATCCAAGTTCTGTGGGGCCTTAAACTTATAATGTGTAAGAGTCCTTTAAGACACTTGGGAATACAGATGTGGGTAGCGGACTACAGAATGGGTCTTGGAAAATGAGGGGCCAAAGCCTCATCAGCTACTTATTATATATGCTGCCATTCAGCCGGAAGCAGAATGGGCCAATCTGACTCGTATCACCCTGAGATCTCAAATGCAACACATTTCTGCATATGAAGATGCATGCCCTAATGATTCAAATCCAAATGTGAGAGAGTAAAGAGTTATTTTCATGTTCCAGGGGTCTTTTGGAAGAAGAATTTGGAAAGCTTAGGGGAGGGTTACAAATTAACCATGAACTCCTCTCTCTGACTCAGAAATTATTACTGATTCCTATAAGACTGTGAGGGACAAAGTCGTGACTGGTGGGCCCTGGACAACTTTCCAGGGGAGCCAAGTCTGCTAAGAAGTGAGAGGAACTGACAGTCAGAAGGACTGGATTCCATCCCTGGTTATATCACTAATGGGCCATGTGACTTTAAGGAAGCTAAGTTTTTGTTTCTTTAGCTGTGAAAGCAGAGTTTAACCGTAGCTTTGGAATTCTGTGCTTCTACCTTAAGAATGTATTAATTTCTACATGTCTTTGGTGTTCCTTCTTGTTGAATATTTATGGAAATGTTAAGCATGTTTTAAAGAGAATGCATCCAAGAGAAGTGCAGAAATAGAGATGGGAAAAGATTGTTTTGGTTTGGGTGGATAAAGACAGAAACAGAATGTCATAAGACATAGGGCCCACTATCTGATCACATAAAATATCACGATTGTGTAATGGGCATGATTGAGTAGTTAGGTTGAGTAGCAGAAGATGGGAGCACTGCCTGATACCATGATATCTAGATGTGCTGTATTGTCAGTACATTTTGATCCTGAGTCTCACATCCTTGCCTGGCCTCCTTTGACTATAACAACAGCAATGATGACTGTAATGGCCACAAATATTTATGGACTGTGAGATCTGTGTTCTGTGTATGCGTGGACATTAAAAAGGTGGCAATTTCTCAAACATTTTCCCATAAGAAAAATGTTTTGTATTATTTTGTAGGTCTCAGGATACATCACTGAAGAACATTGAATTCCCAAAATGACTGAGAACACATTATCCTCAACCAAATGCAGTAGGAATTATAATCATGTCAATAGGTTGTGCTCAAGTTAGGAAAAATACAGACATTAACTTTAATGAAAGACATATTTAAAGAGGATAGGGAAATAAATGAAGTGACAAGTAATATGGGGACTGTCTAGAAGGTTATAGAACTTTAGACCTTCGCTTATTATTTTACTTTAGATTATTTTATTTTAAATATGCGATGCTCCCTTTTTGTTGATAGACCTGCAAGACTGACAACCCTCAGGAATATTGTCACTTGTCAGGGGATTTACTAAAGATGAAATGAGGGACAGATATTTTTCCTGAGATTATTGGGCATTTGGTAGACAAAAGAAGGCAGAAGGGTTGGGTATGAGTGAAAGAGTTTGTCTGGTGGGAGAAGATGGAAAGAAAGCAGACATTAGCATGTCTTTCTGACCTCTCTGGAGATCAAGAAAGGGGATTGGATTAGAAAGTTAGCCCCCCTGCCATTGCTTGGGACTATCACACCTAACAATACACTTGCTTCCAGAGACAAACTGGAAGGGGAATAAAGGTGAAAAAGTGATATAGTACAGGCAGCTGTGAGGGGAAGTACAGAATGATAAAAATGTGAGCCATGTGTGGATACACCACATGCAGTAGAAGTTTAAAAACAATGACACCACAGAAACATGCTATTATCAGATATGATTACCAGGAAGGCAAGGCAGGAATGGGATGAGTGGAAATATTTAAATGAACACTTTTAATGTGTGTGTGTGTGTGTATGTGTGTGTGAGTGAGTAAAAGATGTGAGACAAGGATGTAAAATATTAACATGGATTAAATCTTTTGGTTTGGGCACATGGCTGCCTGTTTTAAATCTTCTCTGTTATTTTTCATCATTTTTCAGGATATAATTATTACTAAGCATTTTTATAATCTCTAAGAGTATTTATAACAGTGTTATAGATTTGATAATCTACTCTGTAAAAACTTTGCTTTATAGTTTAAATTTCCTAAGGTCACTAAGCTTCAGTTGCCAAGGTCATTAGTTGATATGACCAAAGCCATTTTATAACCATGAAGTTTTTTAAGATCCTGCAGACAACAATTAATGGGATTTCATGGTAATTTGGGCCACCTTTGATGGGACGATTGCAGATTATACAGAAAACTCTTGATTCATCTTTACTCTAATGAACCTATTTCCAGACAATGATAAAGAATATTGATCTTCTCTAATCAGTTGCTCTCGGAGGCCTTTGATTCCCCAAGAGAGATGCTTTCATGGCAGATGGAAGATGGGAAGGGGGTGGGCTAGTGTTCTCAGGAGCTGGAGGGATGAACAGCTTGTCAGGCCCCACTGGTCATGGTATGACTAGGATGGTGTTCAACCAGTTTTACCCACATCACGCTGCAGACCCCTCTTAGGATCACCTGCATGTTTTTCCATGTTTAAAGATGATGCAGACACGGAAGGAGGAAAAGTGCCTGACTTGTGTGTTTTTGACAGTGGGGGTTCCCAATGGCCAGTTCCCTTGTCTTGTTCCCTTTATGATAGATACATTTTTCCAACAAATAATCATCGTTTTCCTAATAAGTACCAGACCCTGTGACAGATGCTGGAGACAGGAGGATATGCTAGACCCAGACTGTCATAGTCTAATGAGAAAGGAAATCAGTCACCAGGCAGCTACAGATGAGCTCTGCTGTTAGACAGTCAGTGTGCTACAGTGGGGCAGAAAGGGAGCCCACCTGGTGGGTCAGAGGAGACATTCTGGAGAAACTAGCACCTGCAGAGGAGTCACTATTGGCTAAGTGGAACAGATGGGGGAACATATTCCCCATGTGGAAGCAGTATTTCCAAATCCCTGGAGCTTTGAGGAAGTGAGACATGATAGGCAAACTTAAGTACAGGCTCCAGGCATGGCATGAGGCTGATGCTGAAGTATTTTGGGGTAGGGTGTAACTATATATTTTTTTTCATCAGTCTTGCAGTGCAGATGTTGTGCTATTGGAAGATGAGTCTGAAGACAGAAAGATATCTGAGGCTGGGACATAAATTATAGCCAAGGGAGAGATAAAAAGTAACCAGACATGACATTGTGTTTTCAATAGACTGAACTGGACAGAATTTCTAGGCTATTTCTAGGAAAGGGAGGGCTAACCCCAGTTTAGTGAGCAGTTATTTGCTTTAAAATACTTTTAGCTCTTTATTCATTAGGTTTCTTGTAATTTCTCATAATAACTGCAGTCACAAGCACAACAACACTTGGTGAATGCTTGCCATGGCCGGGTACTGTTAAAAGAGTTCACAAGGACCCAGTGAGAGAGGTTTCAGTTGTCATCCCATTTTACAGATAAGGCACACAGAGGTTAAATAATTTGCCTGTAGTCACACAAACAGCAGAGGCCTGACATCAGGCAGTTAATTCCAGAGTCCTCACTCAGGGTTTTCTGTTTTAAAAACCACATTACAACTCTATTTACAGAGCCATTCCATTATTTTTTCTTATTGTTTACTTGTTATTTAGAACTTGTTTCCTTTAGATTAGTCCTTTTACAAAATTATTGATGGTATAAGCTGAGGATTTCATAGGTCTAATCCTGTATCCCAGACAAGTTAATAATTGATATTTTCATTAAACTTATTGATAATGAAATTATTTTATTCAACATTTTTATTTCATCCTAGACCTATCAAGTCTAAGAGATGCAAAATTTATATGAAAGATAAATTGCCATGTAAGAATTCTTCTAATATAAGAGAACAGTCAAAGTGATTTATATTTTAGTGCAGAGATTTCCTCATTCATCCAAATTTTTTTTCATTTGTCAAACATTTACTGATTACATATTAGGGATATATGGCAAAGAGACACAGTCCTAACCCCCAAAGATTCATTCTCTCTCTCTCTCTCTCTCTCTCTCTCTCTCTCTCTCTCTCTCACATTTGGATTTATTCAGATTCCTTTCTTTAGTATTGTCCATAATGGGAGGGACAGGGCACAAAGAATCAGGCAGTCTATAGAGCAGAGTTTCTATTTTATTTAGTTAGTTAAAACATGACTATTAAATCAGATGATTAGAGATGATGGATCTTTACTTTTTGGGAATTCTTAGGAAGACCTTGCAACACACACACACACACACACACACACACACACACACACATGCAGAAACTCCAAGACAATCTACAAGTGTTCTTTTTAAAGCCTGACTGAATACACGAAGGAACTCCTGCTGTGACGTACGGATTTAGGATAAGTTAGCAAAAGGGGTTATATTAAAATTTAAGTAGAAAATTTATGTTATTTTAAATAGTAACTGTTTACGAATTAATGACAACATATCCAGTTGTATTTAATGCTTACTTCACTTGTACTTACTAATAAAAAAATATCGACCTGTTAAACATGATTGGCAATATAAGTTCAGAGTTTTAATCTATTTTTTAAAGAATGAAACACTGTACTGAGGTGACTTATGGAACTAGGTCTTTGAAAATTACCTTCAGTCATCAGCTTCCACGGAAGCAGTGCTGGAGTTCTGGTGCTGTGTCTATGAAGCAGGGGTGAGACTAGGTGACCTCTGTCTGTGTCATTATTAATTATTCCATAGTAAGTAAAACTATGGCAGGAGAGATAATCTATATTCTTTGTCCTTGCTCATTTGAATTCCTTTTCCTTAAAAAAAAAAACTTTAAAATGCTTTCTATCACCATTAGAACCCCCTGATCATTAATGCAGAGAAGAGTGTTACAGAAAGCATGGTTTTTAGTTTCAGGAAATAGCAAATATTCTCCAGGCAAAGAGCCAGGGACTTCCATACCATAAACCAAATGAAACAATGTGGGATTTATTGAGTTTTAAACAGATTCATATTTGTGTTCTCATTTGACTTTCTGCTCTCCACAGTTGCCATAACTTTTTTAATATTCCCATTTTATAATTGAAAAAACTGAGCTTTGATTCTCAGTGTTTTTTCCCAAAGATCATAAAATTTATCAGAGTAATAATAGAGGTTTTAAAATCAGATTTTCCAATGTCACAACTGTTGTTGCTTCTTCTTTTCCTTGTTCTCACCGGTGGAGTTCTGAAAGGATGCTGCAGTCTCTCTGATACAGATGACAAAACTGAGTAGTCAAACAAACTTGTGCTCTGTTCAAATGTGAGATCTTTCATATCTCAACCTTGGTGGATGTTACTTTCCTTGGTTATAGTATGAAAATCACGAGTTGAGCAGAATCAGGCAGAGCTACTCACAAATGAGAAAAGGGCCTCCTTAAACTGCTTTCTTTTATAGAGATGCAGCACCTCATTTCAAGGCAACGGCCTTGATTATGTAGCTTCAAGCCAGCCACACCCTCAACTCCCAGGCAGTCAGTCAGTGTAGGAAAACTGCCTTCCCAGTGATGTCAATGGTCCTCCACTCTGCTCTTCTGTTCCCTGGATTTTTCCACACTTGCTTTATGCCTTTGACTTTTCCCTACAATTTAGTTTTATGACATTCTTTGGGCATAGATATCTCCATACTCTTCCCATTGCAAATTAAACAAATAAAAAAGAATATGAAATAAAATAAATGTCTAGTATGGCCTCCCCTGCTCACATTGTTCATCCAACCATTCCTTGGGCTCTCTCTCTCTCTCTCTATCTTTCTCTCTCATTGGTGTATTATAATTATACATAATAGTAGTATTCATTATACAATATTCATACATGCACATAACAAGTTACCTTTCTGACCTTATACCACTGACTTGTCTCCCTCAGTCAATGTCCTCCAGCCACACTGATTTCTGAGTTTTTCAGACATTTCAAATTTGCTCTTTTTTCTGTTTGAATTGCCCCTCCCACTGACCCTTGTGTGGCTTACCATTCAGGCCAGCCTGAACCTCACCAATACAGAGAAGACTGAGTCTCAGCTATCCCCACCCCATATTCAAATACTCTCTGTCATACGATATTCTTGGGTTTTCTGCACAGAAGTTATCACCATACAAAAACTTGCTCAGTTTTTAACTTGCTCAGTTTTTTTTTTAAATTATAATCTTGCCCCTAGATTGTAAGTACAACCAAATCAGGAGCCTCTTCTATTTAACTTATTGCTCTGTGCAAAACTTAGAGAATCTCTAAAATATAGATTCTCCTCTTTAAAACAAACAACAACGATAACAAAACAACTGTTGGATGACTGAATGAATGAAGAGATTAAAAATTAAGAGCATGGTGTTAATGTCGAATGTTGTGAAGAGTTTGAGACTTTTAGCCTACTTGCCAGTTAACATGAGACCTCTGGGTCAGGACAAAGTCATCTTATTACTCAGAGTGAAAGCAGCAGCCAGAATGATCTGGCATTAGTTCCCAATGTCCAAACCCTGGATGCAGTGAGGCTTAATCTTGCCTGTTCATACAATGAAGTTTATTATAGGAGAGGAACTTGAAATGAGATCTGGTACACAACACTCTAAGAAAATTCTCTTGGGTTCCTTGACCCAAATTAAAGACTCTTGCTTTAATCATTTAATACCATATATTGACTCCTTACTTCTGCAACTGGATTAAAATATTCACCCTTTTAGTCCAGGTTCCTTCCTTCTTTTAGTTCCCATTCCTTCTCATATTCTTTTTCATTTATTAATTTAAAAATTTAAGAACCAAACAAAACTAAAATGAAAGATGCTGGCAGAATACCTGCCGTGTGTCTGACACTGTGGTGATTTTACAGAGATTAATAAGTAAAATAAGTAAAGGTCCTGCGAGTGAAAACACTCATAAAAATCAATAATTATAATAGAGCACTGGTTCTTACCTAAATATTGCACTTTCACCCATCAGGATATATTTGCCTATGTCTGGACACCCTTTTGACTTGTCATGACTGACAGAAGCGGGGATTGCTACTAGCATCTAAAGAGTAGAGGTTAGGGATGCTGGTAAATACCCTATGATTCATAGAACATTCTCCAAAAACAAAGAATGGTCCAACCCCGAATGTCAGTATTACTGAGACTTAGAAACCCTGCAGTAGATTAACGGGGGTACAGCAGAAAGTAAGAGAGAAACTGGGATTGCACAGATGGAAGGTTTAATAACTCACTGAAGGAATTAGCTAATCAAAGAAGGCTTACCTGAAGAGCTAAATTTTAAAGGGTAATTAGGTGTTTTTCCAGTAGACATGGTAGGTATTGTAGGAGCAAGATCTCTCAAGGGTTGAGGCATAGAACATTGATTTCCTGCCAGAGAAGTACCTTTTCCCTAAGAATGTTGGGATTCACAGAGAAGTAGGATGCACAAAGTAATGAGGATGAAACTAAGGATCTGTTCTCTTTTTAAACTTTTGAAAGCACTTGGTCTGCAATCTGATGTAAGCCTCTGTTTTCCCAGAGCAGTAACATATTTACCATGTTCAAACATCTACTCTACACTCTGATAATGTTGGAAGACTGACTAACTCTTCTCAAACCTATATTCTGTACCTTTGGGGCATGTGGCTACTTTATCTATTTCATACTTATGGTTATTGGATGTGACTGAGTGTGACCATAAATTTGGGCAGGAGTGAGGTATCCACCTCCAGGTCTTGCTCATAGAAGCCCGCAGTGTGTAGCCCTCACTCCTTTTTCTCACCCACTGTGTGTAAACAAAGGACTTCAAGGCCTGGAGGGAATGTCACAAGAGGGAAGGGGGCTGGTTCTTCTTTTTTTTGTTGTTCTTGAATCACTGCCTGAAAGTACATGTGCTGAATTTTGCCTGAGAAAATAAATTTTTATATTTTATCCACTGGGATTTCAGGATTTGCCTAATATTGTAGACGGTGCTACCTTAAGTAATCTAGATAGTGTTAGGTACTTCAGCTACATTATCCCTCATCTTTTTTGATAATCTTGCAATGGAGGTGTTATTCCCCATGTTTCAAATAGGGAAAAGGTTTAAAGTGGTTAAGTAACATAAGCTAATAAGTGGAGAGAAGCAAGAATCAAATGCGTGCTCTTTCCAGTATGATAAAAGCTATGCCCTTCTTTCTATAAGGTCTAGTTTTGAATGACTCTGGGTAGCTTATTTGAGGTAGAACTTCTTTATGGAGATTTGCAACCTTATCAAATTCTTCTGCTTTAGAGAGTGGAGGAATATATTTCAGACATATTTCTATGCCTGATTTAGCATATTTAGCATGCTGAGTGAAGATTTCTCATCACCTAAAATATTTAGCCTACTGTAAGAGGTAATGTGGATGGTACATGGAAACTACATTGCATAAATGGCACCTTCCTTGTCAGACAGAGATGGATAAAAAATAAACCTTCACAAATACGTTGACTAGTCACGTTCCTTACATTTCTTTTTCCTTCAATGAATTGGGTATGTACATGAAGCAAAGGACCATTCTTCACCTCTCGACTGCTGGAAGACACATTTCATTTCCCATTCAGACAGCTTATTGGTTTCTAAGATTGCTGGAGGCAATGTTGCTGGTAGCCAGACTGAGTCATTAAAGGAAATGGGTGTTTACATGGGAAATTCTGGAAGTTCCTATATGAAGAGGGTCAAGGTGTGGGCCTTAGGGGGCACCATGTACATCTTTGATAGAGCACAAATGAAACACAAGAGAAAGACCAGTGTGGCTGGATCTCAGAGTGTACAGATCAGACTGAAAGACACTAGTGATCTCAAGTTTTTAGTATATCCAGCATCTCTTTGGAAAATCTCCTTTCCTCCATGACTAGCCTTTGAAATTAAATTGGGGTTGCACAGTACTTTCCAGAATTAGGCACCCAACCTACACTTTCTTTATTCTATCCATACGTCCTACCACTGTCTCCAGCCACAGTGACCATTACAGGAATGAGTTGTTACCAAAGCAGCACCCATGGGGGTATCTCCCGTGGGGAGGAGGTGGCACTATCATAGGAAAGTCCTCCCTCATTGCAGAGATGTCAAACTGCCTGCACCAGGCAAGCCTTGGTGTCTCATGGACATTCCTAAGAGATGAAGAATACAGCCTCAGAAAGAAGCAATATTAGAGGACTAACAAAAAAATGTCAAAAATGTCTAGATAACATAGAGTCACTTTTAAATATAGTCATGCAGTCATATACTGTAACATTTCAGTTTTTGGAGCCTTATATTCACTTGTATTGTCTAAGTTCCATTTTGGGTTTTCTCATTCACAGACCAAAGCAAACATAGCTCATATTCTTCTAGGAGCAATGAGAAGTCACTGAAGGATTAATGCAAGAGAGAAACATTCACATTTGTGCCTCAGAGATTGCTTTAGCTACATGTAGAAGGATATAGTAATAGAGGGCCAGGAGATGAGTAGACTAGGTAGGGGGTGCTTGTGCTAATCTAGGAAATTAGTAGAATGAATTTGAGTGCTACAGGTCAGAAAGGAGAAAATAGCACAGGTTAGCAATATACTCAGAGTACAAAATTTAATAAGCATATTAATGAATTAAATATAGACAAACAAGAAGGAGGGAGTTGTTAAGAGTCACTCTAACATTTTTGGCTTGGGAAAGTGATTTGAGGAGTGGTTCAAGGAAAAAAAGAGAAATCTCACAAGAATAACAAGTTTGAAGGGGATATCAGGATCATGAGTTCGGTTTTTAATAAATTGTAACCCTTTTGTCACACTCCTATAGAAGTTTCAGTTAGGCAGCTGGAAAGTTGAATCTGGATTTTGGAGATGTGTTGTAGATAAGAGATATACATTGCTAGTCATCTGTGCATCCATGGGAATACACCAAATCACAGAGTAAAAGTTTAAAGGTGATTGGAGAAGAGAGTCTGGGCTAAGCCTTGGGTAACTCCAATATTCATTGACTTGGCAGACAAGAATTAACCTGAAAATGAAGATAGAGAAAGGGCAGACAGAGAGGTGGGAGGAAATTAAGGAGGCTTTTGTGTCAACTAAAGAAGGAAGAAAGTGTTTGCGGGCATTATGGTCAGTAATGCTGATTGCTGTTGACAGCTCCAATAAGCTGAGAACTGAGAAATGGTTTCAAGTTCAGCAGAATGCATGCCATTGGTGACCTTGGGCACTGTTTCAATACAGTGATCAGAGCAAAAGTCAAATGGAGTGGGTTGAAAAGTGAGTGAGGAGGGAGGAAATGAAGATGAGTTATCATAAACAACCCTTCCAATCCAGTAGCCTTTCATGTATAAAAATAGGCCATTAAGTACTAGAAGCATGCTTCACAATTTGAGATTTGGAGTTAGATTTGCCTGTGTTTCTCAAAACCCAGAAAACAGTTATGCTTGACATTTTGTTCCAGGTTTGGTTCTCTTCAACCAACATTTACTAAATAGATAGCTTGTGTTAGACCATGAATTTCAGAATTGAACAGAGCTTAATTCTTGGCTTGGAGAAAATGGGGAGAAAGACTTGCAAAAAGGATGTTCTAATTCAACATGGAAATTCAGAAATGGGGTACAGAGGAGGAGCTCCTGATGGGAACAGCAAGAGTCTTCTGGGAGAGGTGAGAACTAAAGAAAGTCTTGAAAGATCCATAACATTTAAGTTATTCCCTTAAGAAATCTAAATGTTCCATACATGGAGTCAATACAATTAGCCCTCATGTACCCAGTGGACCAGGTGTACAGAATACCAGAAGCCCCTTTCCCTGTACTTAAAGTGTTGCTTCTCTGACTCTAGTTGGTTCTGCATCCACTGAAAAAGGCAGAGGCAGAGCATCTAGGTGTGTATTGAAGAAAATCTCTCCTAGACTCCTTATCTCTGTGGGGTTTCAAAATGAAATATACCAACTCCACAGGGAAGCCTCTGACAGATGGGAATCTATTTAACAAACCATGGAAAATGAATAGGTTAGCTCCAAGAAGGGCACAGCCACAGAAATCTATTCTCAGACATGCGGGTGTTGGTGAGCCCCAATGACCCACATTCAGAAATATTTGCCTATTAATTAGGGCAAGTAGTTCCATCCCAGAAGGCTTTGCTTAGCAACTGTAACCAAGAGCATCTGCAACTTCAGTGCTGTGAAAGGACTTCAAATGTGAGAAACTAGAGTGGTGTTGTACTGTAGCAAGAAGAGACAACAAATATGAGCACAATGTGTTTGTATTTGTGTTACATTTTCCCATGGAGAAATCTGGAGTTCTTGATGGCCCAGCAAATCCCTAACATGGAATCAATCTCCTATCACTAATTTAACCTGTACATGGCCTTTATATGTGGTGTGTGACTATCATTGATGGATGGTTTCAAACAAGGATATTGAAGAATGTTTGATGATCAATGCAGGGTGGTTGGGACATAGTGAAAAAAATAATGGTTCCCTCAGTTTGCCTTTTGTTTCATTCATTCATGGACCAAATATTTACTTAGCATTTTTCATATGCTTGGAGTATAATATTGAACAAATAGTGTCTGCCTTCAAAAATTTAAAATTTATGCGATTACTTTATTGAAAGGCCAATAAAGTAATTTTGGTGCAGTGAGATAATTGCTACAATAGCTATTTCTAAATACGGGAACTTATGGAAAGAGGTAAGTAGCCCAGTCTTTGAGAAGTCATGTATTAGTTTAGATATGAAGAGTTCCCATAAGCTCATGTGTGAGAAAATGCAAGAGATTGTAGTAGTGAAACAATTGGGTTACCAGAGCCTTAACCTAATCACTTTATCAGTCTACTTTGAATGGATTAACTGGGTGGTGACTGTAGGCAGGTAAAGTGGGGCTGGAGGAGGTGGACAGCTGGTGGCATGCCTTTAGGTTATATATTTTGTCCCTGGTGAATCTAGTTCAGTCTCTCTCTGCTTCCTGATTGTCATATCCTGAGCTGTTTTCCTTTGTCACACCTTCTGCCCTGATGCTCTGCATCACCTTCAGCAGAAAGCAATGGAGTTGGCTCTCTATGGACTGAGACCTCTGAAACCATGAGCATCAAATAAACTTTGCCTCCTCTAAAATTGCTCCTGCCAGGTCTTTTGGTCTTAGCAGTGTTAAAGCTGACCAAAACATGGAAAGCTGACAGAAGGAGAAGTATAAAAAAATGAAGATTCTTGCAGAAGAAAAGGGGAGGATGGTACTCTACCAAGTGCTAACAATATGTGTCAAGAATCAAGATCTAAGCAGGGCATATTCATGTGACTTGTTACTTATACCTTGGGATGTAAGGGGCTGAGATAGAAGTTTAGGAAATGAGATAAAGAGGACAGGGGAAGTAACCAGGAGCTCTGTCAGGAAGGGTCTCTAATGCCTTACTGAGGAGTTAGAGTGAGTTAGTTAGTTGCCCCTCAGAGAGCCATAGAACAGTTTTAACTGTAAAGGAGGTGTGCTCATGTTTATACTTCGAAAAATATTCATCAGTGCATTAATATCCAAAGAATACTCATTAAACTCCTGTTATATGCCAGACACCATGCTGGGAATACACTGCTTCTCACCATAGGAGTTATTCCTGCCCTTGTTGAACCTATGAGTAAGACAGTAAAGCAAATGATTTGAAAGGCCTATAAAATATCAACAAGGAGAGAATAACATGGAGAGAAAGAAGCTAGAGATGGGACAACTTAGAGGTCTATGACTGGAAAGCAGAAAGAAGGCAAGAATGGCTTAATTCAAGACAGAGAGCAGAGTGGGTAGTAAAGGAGTAATTCCAGAGACCATATTGAGTTCAAAACTGTAGGACACTGTGTCAAATGTATGAAGATTTCAAAAGGCAACTGGGATTTCCCAGTGACCATAACCTTCTCCTGATGCAATAACATGATCAATCTCAGTGTGCTCCATAAATGAAAATGAATACACTCAAACATCACTAATCTATTGGTGCATCTTGGAATTAAATCCTGTAGTGGTGAAAAATGACATAGAAATTCTAGGCTGCATGGCTATTTGAAGAGAGCTGTCAATATCTCAAATGCTCAGTGAAAGATCACTTGTCTTAGCTAGTCTGAGTGGCTGATATAAAAAAGGGTTAGTACAGGTTAAGATTAAAAAGTCTATTTGAAATTTCATATTTGGACTTCTCTTGGGACAGAGCTCCTGCAGTGACATACTCTTTTTACATTTTTAACTTACACTAGCAGACTTTTTTCAGGATATTACTATATTTGGCATGAAAATTTTATTGAATTTTAATTATGGATGTTTCAAATACATAAAACATGCAGAAAATAATATTACGGACACCTATGTACCCATCAATCACTAATATTAAAGAAAGTTAAACTTGTGTCATCTTTGCCTCAGCTCTCTTTCTAGAACAGGTAAGGTACAATTGAATTACCACTGTTATCTCTTTGCTAACCTTAGCATCTCAGAAGGAACCATCACTGTCAAATCAGGAAGCATCATTCCATACACTTTTTCTTCTACATTCACTAGACATGTATGTATTCACAAACAACAAGCAGTTTATTTCATACTTGATCATTTTCCAGCTTGTCTTTACTCAACATGTTGCTCCTGAGATTTCTATGTTAATAAATCAGATTAATTTCCTTAACTCTAATAGATATCCTATTGCATGGATGATCACAATGGATAGGTCCAATTTCTTTCCTAGGAGATGGAAAATTACCTCTATTCTTTGCCTTGATTTAAAGAGTCTCCATGCCAGCTATTGAAAAGCAGAATTGCTGGGCTTCATCCTCATCAAAACTTGGTTGCATCCATATAGTTACTTTTCAATCATCTGGAAATGAAATTGCATTTCCCTCTGTTTTTTATCTTTGTTAATACAATTATTAGTAAGGTTGAGCTTGTCCTCTCTCACATTTTGTTGTCCACTGGAGTTTCCTTTGCTGTGAGTTATTTCAGTATACCTTTTCAATTTTTCTATTTGTTGTTTCTCTTTCTGTCCTATTCTTTCTTGTTGATTTGTGAAAATTTGGAGTTTTATGACACTATAATTACCTTTCTTGTAGCTGTATCCACTTTCATTTATAAGATTTCTTCTTAGTCTTTCAATGAAATTTTACATTCAGGCTATAGGAGATTCATATATTTGCAATTCATTTGGAGTAGGCTTTGTCTTAAGAATAATTGTCCACTTACATTTGACAGCAGCCATATTACCTCTTCTCTGCTTCTTTTAATTTTTACTGATGCATAACACAGATACAGGTAAGTGAAGAAGTCATTTGCTGAGTCTTGCTTACAAAGGGATCATGACCAAGAAACTGTCACTCAAAGACAGAAGACATAAAGGCAAACCATGAAAGGAAATATTATGTATGTCCTGGAAGAGAAAGAGAATGTTATGCTCATTCCTGATCTTTCCTAAAGGGCCCTTTGATGGCTCTGTACAGGGTCATTCCCCTTCCTTGAGGGTCATTCCCTATTCTTACTATCAAACACCATTGAAGAGTTTGATTTTTTAAAAATATTATATAATGGAATTTTACGAATTCTTTGGAATCTAAGTTTTTTTTTTTAATATCAGGGATTGAACCCAAGGGGCTTAACACATTCCCAATCCTTTTTTATATTTTATTTAGAGACAGGGTCTCACTGAGTTGCTTCAGGCCTCCCTAAGATGTTGAGGCTGGCTTTGAACTTGCCATCCTCCTGCCTCAGCTTCCTGAGCCACTGGGATTTATAGGTGTGTGCCACTGTTCCCAGCAGGGGTCTATGTATTTTTTATTTTTTGCTTAATGTGAGGTTTGTAAATTCTTCAGTATTATTGCACAAAACTATAGCCTATTTGTTTTCATTACTGAATAGTTCTTGCTGTAGTTTAAATGTTTGTGTTTATCGAAAAGTAATATGTTGAATCCAAGTCCTTACTATGATAATACCAAGAGACAGGGGCTTTGGAAGGTGATTAGGTTACGAGGGTGGAGCCCTCACAACTGGGATTAGTACCCTTACAAAAGATGTTGGGAGAGCTCATTTATACCTTCTGTCATGTGAGGATACCAGGAAGAAGACACCATCTGTGAAACAGGAACTGGATCCTTAACAGACACCCAATTGGCCAGTACCTTGATCTTAGACTTCCAAGTCTCAAGAACTGTGAGAAATAACTTCCTGTACATTATACCTCTCTCACTTTGTGGAATTTTGTTGTAGCAGCCCAAACTGACTAAGACTGTCTCTATTGTCTTTTTATCTATTTATTCGTCCATTGAATTTATTTTTCCACCACCCCTCTAAAGGACATTCAGGTTGGTTTCTAGTAGGGACACATTATGAGGAATGCTGCTAGGATCATTGTTGTACCTGTTTTATGATGAAAATTCCTATGCAATTATTTGGATAGAAATTTATATGTGAGATTAATGAATCACTGGATGCACATATATTTAACTGGTAGTGGATCCTGCCAAAAAAAATTTTAGCACTATATGGAGAATTCTGATACTTCTCATTACCAACTATTGGTGCTGTTTTTCATTTTCATTGATTTATTCTAATAGGGGAATAGAGAGATCTCATTCTGGCTTAATTTGCATTTTTTTCAGATGACTAATGAAATAGAACATTTCATTTTTATATTTTATTATCCATTTGGGTTTGCTCTTTTGTGAAGAATCTCTTCACGTTTTGTTCATTGTTCTATTGAGTTGGTTGTATTTTTCTGATTGATTTAGAGAAGTGTGTGTTTGGACACATACACATAATACATTTTCACTTCCTTACCAGTATATTTTGATGAGAAATTATTCTTGATCTAATGAAACATAACTTATCTTTCTTAGTTTATGACTAGTCCTATTTGCATTTTATCAATGACATCTCTGCCTACTCTAAGGTCATAAAGTTGGTCTCCCATGTGTTCCTTTTTTGTTGTTGTTGATGGGACAAAATGACAAAATCTGTTCCAACATGATGAAGATCATAGTCACTCACACTTCATTGGTCAAAGCATATGTATGACTCAGCCCAAGTCCATTAAGGGGAAAACATAACCCTCAACTCCTAGGAGGCATAATAAACCATATCCATGTGTTATTAAAGTTTTCTTGTATTCAGGCTTAGGTCTGTGACCACTTTTAATTATTTTTGAATGCAGTGTGATATAGGGTCAAGGTACATTTTATTATCATTAACCTCCAATGGGCACAAGTCCACTTATTGAAAAGACTACGTTGACTCTCACAGCACTGCAGTGTCATTTTTTTGTAATGAATCAAATGATCATTTATGTAAGAATTCTTTCTGGATTCTATTCTGTACCACCAATCTATTTATCCTTCATTAGGACAGTATTGCACTGTCTTGATTAATATAAATCTATAATAGACCTTTCTATCTTATTGAGTATGTCCTTCAATATTCTTTAAAATTGCTTTGCCTATTTTTGGTCATTTAAATTTCCCTATAAAAACTTATAATCAATTTGTAAATCTACACCAAAAATGCTTTTTGAGATCTTCATTGTTTACATTGTATCAATTAATAAATTTGTGGGAGGATTTGCAATGCGACAACCTGAAATCTTCTATTCCACAAGCAGAATATCCTTCCAATTAAGTAGAACTCCTTAACTGCTCTTAATTTTTAAAATTGTTAGAAGCCTTATATTGCATTCACCAATTTATTCATAGGTGTTTGGCATTCTGTGATGCTATCATGAATATTATCTGTTTAAAATTTCACATTTGTTAATTCTGTAATGTTTCATATCTCTTTTAAACAGCATATTTTTCTCTCAAGCTGACCAACTGTGTGTTATCTGGCATGTTTAGTCCATTTACATTGCTGATATGTGTTAATTTATTTTCTCTCACCTTGTTTTGAATTTTCTACTTGTCATACTTTGTCTTCACTTTTATCCCTCTATTTTCTGTGTTCCTTGGGATTAATCGATTTTATTCATTCCCACTTTCCACTGTACTGTTTTGAAAAGCACAAATTACACTTCTATTCTTTTATCAATTTCCCTTCATATTTCAATGCAGTGCCTCCTTTGTGGGAGGTGATATGAGAATTTAGCAGCAATAATGAGGCAATGCATTCTGAGTGCAAGGCCCATGATAGGTGCTCAAAACACAGTAATTATCATTACAAGTATTCCTAGGACTTTTAGAAATGTTATCAGACTACAAAATTCATCCTCTTTCCTCACTTCCTGCCTTGTATCTTTCTCTAGCTCCAGCTAAACAGTGACATCAAGCCTACCCTAAAGGACTTTGACATCTGAGTTATTTTATCATAAGAACAACTTTGAGTCCCTGAAAGCACTGGGATGGCTATACCTCAGTGACTTCCAGAGAGCCCCAATCAAGAGCAGTGACGTTTTAGCTTGAAGCTTATGAGACCAGAACTGAAACATGCTTTTTCCACCTTGTTGGCATGGAATTTGTTAAAAGTTGGTTAGGGGGACGTTCCGTTCATCTACTGGGAAGAGAAAGCACAAAGGGGTCTTGTTCTACCTTTTATTTTTTTCAATTGGACTTGCTTTAGTGATGAACAGAATTGTGGTTTTTAATTTCCATTGCAAGTTTCTCCTGGCTCTTTCTCTTCCTCGCTCAATCACAGTTCATGGGTTTTCTGACTCCAAAGTCGGTTCTACACCGTGAGTTTTCTGATTTTCTTAATCTACAAGAATTCTGACTCAAAATCTCACAGTCTCAGTCATTCACATATCAGCTGTGATGTAATCTGAGATTCCTATTATTCGCTAATCATGCATTATATTTTATATCCCTTAAACAATGTAGGAACCTTGAATTTCAAGTGGCCTTGACTAATCTCATAGTCTTTATTTTTGTTTTTTAACTTGAGGATTAGTTTACAGTGTCCCAGTGGATGTTATTACCCTCTGTATTGAGTTATTACATGACTCTGTGATAACTGGTAGATACAATCTCTCATTCCAAGAGTTTTTTATTTGTTTGTTTATTTGGCTATGAGAGTAGACAGGAAATTCAGGCATAATTTCTGAAGGAAAGATAGTAGAATTTGATTGCTTCTCATTTTTATAAAACGTGTGTGAAATGTTTTGTAATCTGTTCTGAAATTGGAAGCAAGATCCAAAATAGTCATTTCTGACTTTGATGTTGGTGTTTGAAAAATATGTTACTGATGATTAGAAAGTGATTATAAGTGAGGATAATCTTGGATCATATTCCCACAGTTGCATTAATCTCTATTTTGAGTTGACATGAGAGTTTGAGTCATTGGTAAAATTTAGGGTTGACCAAGGTAGGCACAGGTGGCAATGAAGAAGAAAGAAAAAAACGAAGAAGAAAGAAGTGCCCTAGAAAACATCTTCATCAACATTGAGATCCCCTGGAACTTTGGCTCACAATGATAAAGCAAACATTTCATTCTTGTGAAGGTCTGAATTGAAACATTTTTAAGAATTAAAGACAATGGGTACATCTTTGTAAAATTTTGATCAGCCCCAAAGCTAACTATTTTCCATGTCAGCATTTGGTTGAAGTGAAATTAGTTTTAACTTGTAGTAATGGAACTCTTTGGCCACTTTTTGCTTGTTTGCTTATTTTAAGTGATGCTCCATCTTGCCAATGACATCTATAATTAGTTAAAAGGCAAAGAAACACAGCTGGATCCCAGGAGAATCTATATCCATGAAATTACTTCGTTCTTTTCAAATTGTTTATGCTTTCCAGTTGCTATAGGAAGCTCTTCCACTGAATGAAATTGTTACTTTAATAGTTACCCCATGTCCCTACTCTGATCTTTTACTTCTTGTTAATCCATTTAAATGCATGTCCATTCCTCTACCTGAGTCCTAAGACTAAGTTTTGTTCCTCTACTCTGTTTTCTTTCTCATCTTCTCTAAAGACTTGCACCTGCTCTTTGGTTAATGTGGATCAGTTGCTGTGGAATTTTCTAGTATCTGGAGCTCTCGAGAAAAAAAGTGCATCATTTGAAGCAAAGTTTTCCATTTATCTTTTCGTCTTTATTTCCTTTTTGAAGTAAAAACAGTCTTCCTTTTCTTCAAAGCATGAGAACAGGGAGCCTTTGAGGTCTGGTGAATGAGAGTGTCCTCTATCAACAGTAGCCGGGTCCTGTCTCCAAAGGGCACAGCTCCCTGTCGCATGCTTTTTTAGCATCTCTGTTTTCAATTACAATCAGTGGAAACCACTGTTAGCTTCTGTGGCACTCAAACCCACTTCCCTAAGAAAATTAAGCCTCTAGTTAGTGTGGATACAGAGTTGGAGTAGAGGTAGGAACACAGATTTTGAGGTCAGAGTAAAATTCGACCAAATCCCTGCTCTAATATTTACTTGCCATGAAACTTTGTACAGTCTCCTAACCTCAGCTCCCCATCTATAACATGTGAGTAATAATAATACTTGCTATAAAGAGGTGCTGTTAATTTTAAATGAGATAACTTATATAAAGTGCTTAGGGCAGAGCTGGCACATTGTAAGCTCCTAATGCCATCTTAAATATTAATAATAATATTAATAATGTCGGAACAGAAAAAGAACTGTTCCCCACAGAAGCACCCTACTGATGAGATTCAGGAAAAATATGGCCAGAAAGTTAATTTGCTTTGTGAACTGGTCGACTGAAAATAGGAGATGTGGTTATGCAAATTCTAGTAATAATAGCTAACATTTATTTCAGCTTGCCAGAGCATATTCACGGCCCCACTGGCTTTCAGTTTTTATTGTGAATAAAAATCCCCAGGTAATTTGTTACAAATGCAGTGTTTCAGGTTCCAACCCTAGAGGTTTTTTTTTGACTTGTCCAAAGGTCCAGGAATCTCTTTCTCCATGGTAGTCTAGGTATCTCCATGGATGATACTTTAACCACTTACACTGACTGACCCAGATGCAGGCTAATTTTAGTGCTTGATATAGCTTGCTTTCTTATAAGTTTTTCCATCATTATGAAAGCCCCGGGGCATATGTAACCATGGTTTCTGGCATTTTACAAATTACCCCTGGAATCTGGTTAGTCAGTTTTCCTCTGCCTATAGAATACTCTGGAATACAAGGGTATCCAGTAGATCCAACCAGAGCTCCTTCAAGACATCAGGACCTTTCCATTGGTCAAATAAAGTCTGACACCACGGGAATAGATACTGTTCTTGTCAACTTTCATGTAAAGCTAATGTTATTCAAACTAAAAAAAGGATTATTAAAACATCTAGTTTATCAATTCTTCTTACCTCCCCAGGCGTCTTTTCACCACCCCCATATTACAGCTATCATCATTTATTAAGAGGAAGTCTGTGTTCTCTCAGGCAAAGTCCCACAGTACGAGTGAGTCAATATTGGAGCCTTAGTTTGTAAGAGTCACTGTCAGTCCCTTCTTACTGCTGAGGCTATGATGGCAGGGCCAGTAGGAAAGTCAGGGATCAGCTGTAGGGGAGCATGCAGACTGCTGCTTTTAGTAAGAGGATTAGGTGGCTGGATAAGGACAGAGAAAAATTAGTGGGAAACATAGTCCAGGTCAGTCCAGGTCTGATTCAGTCAATCTGGGGGTGGGGCATAGGAATCTGCCCATGTTAAAGGCTTGGTAATGATTATCTTGATCAGTCAAGTTTGGGAACCACAGACATCAGTAAAAAATCAGAAGTTAGCCCCATTTGTGTACAATGAATCAAAATGCAATCTGTAAAAAATAAAAAAAATTAAAACATCAGAAGTTAGGAGGAAATAAAAGGGTGTGTATTCAGTTAATTGGGCCCCAGGAGAACTGAGTCACAAGGCTTTTCCAGTGAGGTCCAGTGTGTAGGAGGCTATTGTCTCTGTGCAGCTCATTGCAGTTCTGTGGCAGTAGGAGTATCCTGGGGCAGGACACTGTGGCTGAACATGGGAGGTGATTTTATTATTCTAGATTAGTGCAGGGGTCATGGGATACAGGAGAGGATCAGGTGGTTTGTGTTCAAACATCACTGGGTAAATAGTCACGAAGGGGTTTAGTTTCTCTGCAAAGGCTTTGCACTTCTTAGATCTTCTTGAAGGGTTATCACCAGTCCTCATGAGACTTACCTTTGTGTCAGAGCCTTGCATCTGAGTTGTCAAAAAAGAGTAGGACAGGACATTGCTTGTGTACTTGTCAATATGTACAAGAAATGTTGGGCACAATCATTTTAATAAAAGATTTTGGGCACATAAATATATGGAAATATAATAGATACACATGCACTTTACCAGCAAGCTTAAGCAATAAAATATCACAAATAAAATGGATACTGTTTCTATACCTGCATCATGATGCATCTTCCTTTGCAATCTAAGATAACCACTATTCTGAATTTAGCTTTTAGTATTCCAAGAACTGTCATACCCTTTCAGTACTTCTGTATAGATTAGTCAGATCTCTGTGACTGCAGTTGACATCTGCAACTATCAACTTATAAAGAGAGAAGATTTATATTGGCTCACAGTTTTGGAGGTTTTAGTCTATGATTGAGTGGACACCACCTGAGGGGGGTGAGCAGGGCAGCCCATCATGTTAGGAGCAGATAGCACAGCAAAAATGCTAACCTCATGTCAAGGATGCAAAAGAGAGAGGAAGAGGAAGGATCTTGGGACCCTTATCCCATTGTCACTTTCAAGGCCATCCCCCAAGTGACTGGGAGAGTTACCACGGGGCCCTGCCACTTACTATTGCTATCACCTCTCAATATTGGCATTCTGGAAATCAATCCTTTAACACTTGGGCCTTCAGGGCACATTTCAGATCCTAACTGCAGCAGGGTATATGTGTAAACTATGTATATGTGATTTTTGTTCCCCATTTTAGATTTAATTATTGCCATGCTTTATGAATCCTCCTTTTAAAAAAGTTCAGTGTGTGTTTTTGAGACCTAGCTCTTTAATTTCATCGTAGTATAAGTAAATTACAATTTATCCACTTGTTATTAAACACTGTTCTGCATTGAACACTCTTACATTTATCTTGTTGTACCCTAATACCTTCTCTTATCATGGAAATTGTTTGACCAAAGGTGTAGGGTTTCTTCCACATCCAGCGTGGGTGCAGGGAAAGGATTTCAGTCAGAGGAATGCACTGGCTGTAGATTAATCAGTAAGAAACTTATTTAATAAAATAACCACAGGAGACAATTATCTTCTTAAATCAAAGGGGGCATGACAGATTGAGCCATGATAAGATCTAACTTCTAACAATGATGAAGGAGCCCTCCTTCCCTTTATTTATAGTCGTACAGGTAAAGGGGGACCAGGAGGAGCTTCTGTGAGGAACAGGGTCGGATGGAGTTAAGGAAACCATTTCCTCTAGCGGACACCCCAGCAGGATCAGCATGTCCTCAGGCAGTGAGCCTCTCTACACAGAAGTCTCATACACCAGGCTATCTGAAACAGTCTCTCATGACTACCACTTCCTGGAAGTCAGATTTCTGCGTCTCATGGCTCAGCCAAGACTGATTCTGCTAGTTATGGGTGGCTCTCCACACAAAAGGTATGTGTATCTTATAGATATTGCCAAATTGGTCCCTGGGTGGTTATACCAGTTGACAGTGAGATTTCTTAATGTTCTACCTCCTTGTCAAAACTTGGTGCCATTTGCCTTTTCTATTTCAATTAATTGAACATTTGATGTATTTGTAATACATCAAATTATTTGTAATTATTTGTAATAATTGAATTTTTAAAATTTATTTTGATGGTACACATTTAAAATGTATTTTCAATGCTCATATACACAGAAAATGATTGTTGTAGCAGATCATTCCAACGTGTCCATTATCCTCCATATTTACCTATTTGTGTGAGTGATACGGGTTCCTACAATATTTTCAGCATAAAACACAATATAATTAGTCTTAATGCTGAACATTACATTTATACCCTTTAATTTCTTTCTCCTCACTTCCACTTCTTCATTGGCCTGGAAATTAGCAACACACAATTTCTATGAATTTAACTCTTTGTTTTTATTTTGAAACTCCATGCACCAATGAGGTGGTGCAGTACTCTTGTTTCTATATCTGGTTTATTTCACTCAGCATAATGTCCTCTGGGTTCGTCCATGCTGTCACCATATCTGGGCTAATCTGACTAATGCAGCAATGAAATGGGAGTGCCAGTCCCTCTATGAGATTCTGATCTCATTGCTTTGGGGCATACACCTAGCAGAAGGATTGCTGGAGTTTATGGTTTCTTTTTCTTTTCTTGTCTTTTTCTTTTGGTATCAGGGATCAAACCCAGGCATGCTTAACCTCTGAGTCACATGCCCAGCCCTTTTTTATATTATATTTAGAGACAGGGTCTCTCTGAGTTGCTTAGGGACTTGCTAAGTTTCTGAGGCTGCTTTGAACTCATGATCCTCCTACCTCAGCCTCCTGAGCTACTGGGGTTATAAGCATGCGCCAGAGTCCCTGGCTTAATTTGCATTTTCGTGATTACTGTCAAGGGTGAACCACTCAGGTTTCTTCTTTCAACATTTCTCTTCTAATATTTTTTATCTATATTTTATACTTCAATATTTTTTCATTTTTAATGTTTATTTGAAGGAGTTCTTTATATAACTTAGATGCTAATTTTTGCTGTTTTAATTGCATTACAAACACACTCTAGGAACTGTAGTGTATCATTTTGGGCGCCACTTTCTTGGATGCAAAAATTGAGTAATGGAAAAAAAGAAGTGAGCATCAAGTTTTTTTATTTTTTTGTTTTTAATAAGTGAATGAGGAAACAGAAGATACCGACCAGTTGATAATATGAGAGGGAAAAGGTCAGGATATAGAAGTGTATGGAGTCTGGGGCAGTGCCTTTTTCATTGAATGACTCAAATGCTTTCTTGGTGTCTTGCTTGTGAGCTCAGACAGCTCTAATGTCATGGGGAAGAAATTGAATATGAACAAATTGAAGAATAAACAATTCAGTTGTTATTTTATCCAGCAAACACTTAGCACACACTGTGTGCCAGGCTGTGCACCAGATTGCCAGTGTCACATACACGATGATGACTTAGAACTTGACCTTGAAGAGCTCCCAGTACTGTCAAAGCATCCATTCTAAAGAAGCCATAGCAAGACAGTGTGGTAAGAACTTGAATTGAGCAAGGTACAGGATAATATTGGAACCACCAATTTCTTCATTTGTGAAGTACTTACTGAGCATCTACTATGGAGACTACAGATACATCAGTGAAAAAAGATGTAAGATCATCTGATTATATTATCATCATTCACTTATCAGGGAAAACATTTGACCTTTGTTTTTGGGGATTGACTTATTTCACTTAGCATGATATTCTCCAGTTCCATCCATTCATCTGCAAATGCCATAATATTATTCTTCTTTAAGGCTGAGTAGTATTCCATTGTGTATATATACCACAGCTTCTTTATCCATTCGTCTGTTGAAGGGCATCTAGGTTGGTTCCACGATCTAGCTTTTGTGAATTGAGTTGCTACAAACATTGATGTGGCTGTGTTACCCTATGTACATGTATGATTACATGAATGGTATGAATCTACCTCATGCACAACCATAGAAATGAAAAGTTGTACCCCTTTGTGTACAATGAATTAAAATGAAGTCTGTAAAAATTTAAAAATGAATTAAAAAAAACCCCCCCCCCCCCCAATAAAAGGATCACCTGGAACACATATTCTAAAGATGTGAAATAGTCATAGGCAATGAATAAATAAATACACAAAAGCACTGTCATGAATAAGTAGTCATTAATAAATAAGTCATTAAATGAATAAGTAAAATAATTCAAGCAATAACTGCTGTGCTGAGCATGGCCAGAGAAGCCCTCTCTGAGGCACACATACTTGAGGAAAGGTATGTGTGATGAGAAGGAACTAGGAACATGAAATCTGGGAGAAGAATATTCCCAAGGCTCTAAGGCATTCACAAACTCAGCACTCCAAGACAAGTAGAAGTCACAGAGAAAGGAGTGAAGGGTTCAATCAAGGCAGGCTTTGCAGAGTTGACCACATGGACAAAATCTGGAATGTTGGAAAGTAAGATAAAGAACACTATAGCTAAAAGAAATAACACAAAGATTATAAGAGTATGCTGTGTAAGGTCAAAGCTTTAACATCTAACTTTATCAATCTATGCAATTACAGTCAGAAGCAAAGTCCTCTGAGCCACTAAGCCACTGCCTGAGGGCTTCATAATGCTTGGGCTCACCCCAACTGCCTGCACAGAACTCCTCATTTAGACTCCCAGAACTTCCAGAGGCTCATCTTCAGACAGAGAATGTCAGATGATGCAGGAAAGGGAGATCTTTGTCCCAGAGAAGTGAGCATTACAGAATGTAGACGGTGATTGCCAAGTGGGGATAAGAGGGAAGAGGGGGAGGAAGGATCCTCTAATGCCAGTTTCACCTGAATTCCCACCACTGCAATCTACACTCAGGCTTTGGTAGTTACCAGGTTCTTTAAATTTCCTTTCTGAAATATTTCATGGAGTTTTGCAGATGATCCCATAGTGGAGGACAAACCACGAAAAACAAATGGAACTGAATCTATCTTCTCAAGAATCTAGAGAGGAAGTAATGAGCCTTTAAATCACACCTCCAGGTCAATGACCCAGGTCTAAGCCAAACTGCATTCCAGCCCCTGAAAACATGGATTGCACAGTGACCATTTTAGTGACTCTCAACCATCATTCTCTCCAGAGGGTGGTTTTAAACACATACAAGTTTAAACAATCTTTGTGAAACTAAGAGACTTCCCTCTAGTTTGGAAAAAGTAGAGCTGTTCACTTGACCAGGTGAATGTCACTGATGGTGGGGTCAAAGTAGCTCCCCTTTCACCCTGGCAAGTCTCCTCAATTCTGTCTGTACAGTTCTTAGAGTTTTTTAAATGACTCAAATCATTTGAGTAGTGTCTGGTGGTGAAAATAGTCACTGGGAGGCTGGGAGACACCACATCTTTTCATTGGTAACCCACCACCATCCTTGATTTTCACTGTCTCTGCTTGCATTCTCATCTGATTTCCTAAAGTTAGGTGTTATGTAAAAATAAGGGTATTTTAGCTGCTGATACTTTGGGTACTGATGATGCATTCTCACTACTTAAGTTCACATCACAGGGACGGCAAAACCTTCTGAAAAAGGTACACAGAGCTGTGTTTTTCACTTGACAATCAACAAAGCTCACAGAAACTTCAGGTGGGGAGAGTACTGTGTCTGCCTAGAAGAAAGATAGTATAGGGATTATCCCATCAAGGCCTCTGGGCGACATGGTGCTGTAATTTCAACAGCTGAGTAGAAAGGAAGCCACGTGTTTATATTTTGTCCTTCAAATGCATGCATGTGTGCATGCACACACGCGCACACACACGCACACACACACACACTGTATTTTAATCAGCATTTGATCTTTCTCTGAACTTGGTAGACAGCTCTGCAGAATCTGCAAGCTGATGCCCTCAGGCAAACTTGAAGCTTCGGCCTCTTTTTTAGACTATCAAGTCATCTATGATGACCATTTGGACTCTTACTTTTAGGGATCCTGTTATTTTAAATGTATTTTATGGAAGTTGTTTCTATTGGATACCAACAGAGGAAGTAGTGTGGAATATGTAAGAATGTAGGAATTTAGCAACTCATCCTTATGACAGCTCCTTCTTCATTTTATATGACTAAATATTTCTCCTATCATAAAGATCTAGCATACCTTCAATTTAATCCAACAAGTATTTAGGAAATGAGTACCAGCAGTTCCTATTACATACTGTATGACTTCTGTAATCCTCAGAAAACAATTTCATAAAAGAAATTCTAATAAATTCCAAACACTAAAAAAAATAAAAAATAAAAAATGTAAAATCTATAGGCAAAATAGCCAAAGTGATCTTATATTGCAAATGACAGGGAGGAGGAAAATCAGACTTTATCAGAATCTTCAGAAGTCCAAGATTAAGCAATTTGGTTTATTCAGAGACCTCTCTCCTTGGACTATGGATAGCATTCTTTCCATTTCCTCTGATGGTCTCTTGTGCACATCCCTGGTGCCTCTTTCTTGTCTTATAAGATATCAGTCATTTGGATTAAGGCCTCACCCTTGTGAATTATCTAACCTTTTGTTTCCCTAAAGGCCTGTCTCTACAGACAAGTCATATTGGGGTTCGGAGACTTAAAGTAAAAGGAAAAGAAAGAGGTAGCCCTGGGTTATATTTGGAAAGATGTAAAGACCCATCTCCCTTGCTGAGGTTATGTCCTTGGACTGAAAGCAAATGAACCCAAAATGATCTTCTGAATGTGAACCTTCCCCACCTGCAGCCATTGGACCAGCTGACCTGGTCACGTTAGTGAGCAACTTAGCACTGGAGACTGGGTGGCAACAAGGGTGAGGTGAACTTGACAGTTAGTGTAACACCAAATACAGTGAGTACACAAATCTTAGGCCTTCCACTTATTACTCATATGACTTTGACTATGTACTCAAACTTCATGAGCTTGTACTTGTGCAGTTAAGTATGTTGTTCATTTGTATGATTATTTCAGAATTAAAATAAGTAATTAATGCTAAACATACCACATATAACATGCTCAGTAAATGACTGTATACTTAGGCAGGAGCACTGGCCTAGTCTTTGTTAATGACTGCATTTTTCAAACTAAGTATTCTCTAGTGGAGTAAAGTCAGCAGAAACTGAGGGAGAGATATTCTCTGCCTTTATATTCTTTTTTCCCTGAGCTACTGCCACTGAAGATCTTCTAGATGTCTCCATTTCTCACCTAAATCTTTAATCTAACCAGTAGTTATAGAATTTTCTCTTCTGATCTTTGCCATAAAATCATCTGAATTCCAAACACTTGTTTCCTTGTTTCTTAGATCTTTGTAACATAGTTCCTTGCTCTGGTCCATCTCTGATTTTAAAGGCTAATATTGTATGATTCTACAGCTGGCAGCGGTCATACCCATTCTGAAACAGGAATGTCCTAACTTTGAGTACTATGTGTATTTACCATCTATCCCCCTCACATTAGATTGGCGGGTACCTTGACTTCGGCTCTGCATCAAAATTACATGTGGTATTTTTCAGTTATTTTTTTCTTTAGTGCCCTTCCCCTTTTCATATTCTCTTTCAATTGATCTGAATAGATTCTGAAACACTCTGTTTATTTGTGAGGAATACTTAAGTGATTCTGATGTAACCCATGCATTGTCTAGTATTTGGAAAACCTCATTCTAGATTGAAATCCATCTAGATAGTTGGAGTAATAATATAAATAAAGATGCCCAGTAAGGAATGAACATGATCTGTTTAGGGCAGAATCTATTAGGAGAGGCCTTAAATATTTTAATTGGGAGTGTCATATGAGTTGTATGGGTCCAGCTTATAAAGAAATTTGTTGGGAAGAATTAAGAAGTCAAATAGGCTTTGAAATCATTACCAACCAGACCTAGGTCTACCAGGTCTAAACCTTTGAAATAATTTGTGTAAAATCTAACAACATCAAGAGGTCATGGTGCAGAAATTTAGAGAAGTCAAAAATTTATTTCCATGATTCCTAGCACTATTATCAGTAACATAACATTTGTCTGATCCATTCCAATCCAGCTCTGTGTGTGTGTGTGTGTGTGTGTTAGTTTAACTATAGACATATTTTGTGACACTTACCTTAAAATATTAAGCGTAGCCATACTTGATATTTTTTATTTAACCCCATTCCCAAGAAATAGAAATAAGTCTACAGATTTTCCCATTCTTAATAAGAGTTTTAATGTAGTGAAATTTTCATAATTCAACATGCATTATGGAAATTAGAAAAGCACTGTAGAGTATAATTCGTGAACCTGACTCACCCCCAGCACACATGCTTTAGATACAGAGAATCTGAGATTCAGAGAATGGACTAACTTGAGAAAAAGATCATTTGGGCAAGACTGTCATGAGTCTAGACACATGAATCGATGTAACAGATTTGAGAATCCAGATTCAAACCCACACACCTATGTTCAATCAATTTTTGATGAAAGTGCCAAGACTATTAAGCGGGGAAAGAGTAGTCTTTTCAACAAATAGTGCTGGGAAAACTGTATATCCAGAGGGAATAGAAATGAATTTGAACCTCTACCTCACACCAGTTACAAAAATTAACACAGAATTAATCATAGGAACAGCTAAAACTATGAAACTCTTAAAAGAAAACTCAATTGTTAATCTTTGTGAAATCTTTAAGTGTAAACCATTGTGAAATCGTAACAATAGTTTCTTACATACAGCACAAAAACCGTGAAAGGCTAAGGAAAAAATAGATAATTTGGGCTTTATCAACTTTAGAAATTTTTGCATATCAAAGGATCCTATCAAGAACGTAAAATGACAACCCATTCAATAGGAAAAAATATTCGCAAATAATATACGTGATAATGTTCGAGGTATCCTAAATATGTAACAATTCAATAACAAAAAGATAACACAATTTTAAAAATAGGCACAGTTCAGAGGTTCCTCAAAAAACTAAAAATAGGTCTACCATATGATCCAGTTATCCCACTTTGGGAATGTATTCTTAAAAAAAAAGTGTACTAAAATATCCATACTTCCATGCTTATTGCAGTAGCACTCTTCAAAACAGCTAAGATATGTAATCAACCTTGGTGTCCATTGGTGAATGATTGAATAAAGAAAATGTGGCATAGCTACACAATAGAATGTTATTCAACCAAAAATAACAATGAAATCCTGTCATTTGCAGCAAAATGGGTAGAACTGGTGATATTATATTAAGTAAAATAATGCAGGCACAGAAAACCAAGTACTATGTGCTCTCTCTCATGTGTGAAAACTTAAAAAAATTGACCTGAATATAGAGTAGTGATGACTAGAATTTAAGAAGTGGGTAAGGGTGGATAAAAGGAAATTGAGTGACATGTATTAAAACACAACACGAACTTTGTTGTTGTGTAGCACAGTAGGATGACTATAGTCACAATAATCTATCAGACATTCTATAAAGATGATTATTCAAAACAGTTAAAGAAAAAAATCACCAAATGACCCAGCTATTCCATACCTAGGAATATGCCTAGAGTTCAAAACATACAAACAAAATGTAGTATATGGGTATTCAGAGTAGCACAATTTGCAATGGACAAATCGTGTAAACTATTCGATTGTCCATCAACTGATGAATGGATAAAAAAGTGATATATCTATACAAGGTAAGAGTATTCAGTCATAAATAGGAATGAGGTACTGGTATAGGCTACAAATGGGAAAACCTTAAAAACCTTATGCTGAAACATGCTAAAAGAGAGAGGTCAAATGAAAGACCACATATTTTATAAATTATTTTTATGGAATGGTGAGAAAAGGGAATCCATAGAGACAGAAGGCAGATTATTGATTCCCGGGGGGTTGAGTGGAAGTAGGAAAGATGAGTAACTGTTGGGGACTGGTTTTCATTTGAGGTGAGAATGTTCTAGAATTAAATAGTGGTAGATGATTACATGGCATTGTGAATATAGTAAGAATCACTGAATTGTAAAGTTTACAATATTTAAAATGGGAAATTGTATGTGATTTGAATTTTATCTCCATGAAAAAAGCATATGGAGTGTCCTATTTACCATTTTGTAAAAGAACATGCCAGAACACTTTCCCTAAAACTCTGAGCTGTGATATTCTACAAAAGGACAGTCCTTAGATTATATTGGTGACTTCTATGCAACAAATATTTTTGCCTAGTTTTTCTTTGCTGGTTGGGCATAGCACCAATCTTCCAACCCTGAATGTGGAACTGGATATAAGCCTTTGCATATATAAGCTAGTTTTGCAATTTTCCTAGTTATGTAGAAAGAGACCCAAAGTGGGTACAATGAACTTATTATTACATGGAAAGGTCCTAATTAGAGGACCTGTGGACCAGCACTAGCCAAAATGAAAAAAAAAAAAAAAAAACAAAGTGGAGAAACGGATTTCACTCCTGTCCTGGGGAGACAGTCAATTAAACAGTTTCAGGTCTTGATGCTGAGGGCAATCTGCTACAGGTAAACCAAAGAATATGGCTATCAAAATTTGAAGTTTAATCTCCATGGGCCAGATGGCCACAAGATCCAGCTCTGCTATTTCTGTTGCAATCAGAATCCTCAGTTTTAATTGCCACATCATCAATTTCCATTGACTATCTGCTCTTGTCTGGATCCCTGCATGACAAACAAGAGAAAAGGAGGAAACAAATCATTGCTGGGATGAAGGTTGATTGTCAGAGCCTTGTTGTGATATCTGACAGCAAATCTTTTATAAAGCCTTCTGGGCTTGAGCAGAGAAGCTGGAATTTTGTGGAGCACTCAGAGATACCCATTCTAGAAATAATGGAATCCTAAACATTCCCTGAGGCTCCAATTACCTGGGCTGGGGAGCATGGTTCTTCAATTGCTTGTTTGAGATCTTACAACAGTGTGATGTTTGGGAGCCTGTGCCCATCTGAAGGGCACACTGGTCCCCTAGCATAGGCTGACAGCATATCTAACAGATAAGCATCTTGCTTTCTGCTTGGTCTTCAACCCAAAAGGATGCCTAGGGGTGCACAAGTAAAAATACTTGATTGCCTTCCTGAAGATATGGCCTCAGTCTTACTGGAGTAAGAAAACATCATATATTCACCATGTTCCTAGGACTATGATGTAGTCTTCTTAAATATATGCAGCTGTCTAAATTTTCACATCAACTATATGAGGAAAATATTGGAATTCTTATGTACAAGTTAAGATGCACAGACTCAGGAATGAATGACTTGCCCAAATTCACACAAAAAGAAACTGCTGGAATTAGCATTCTCCCTTCATTCTGATCCAAAGAATCACTTCATACTAGGAGAAGTGGAGGGTTGAGTTGTGTGACTGGGCATTTGTTCTGTCAGGAAAGTAAATGTCATTGGACTTTGAACATAATACACTCTGTTCTTTCATTTCTGTCATAAAGGATCATCCCTAAGCCCCCAAAGCACACAACTGAACTCTGAAACCTGAAGTCGTTGGCCTCTATCTCTCCTTCAGGTTCAAACTGGTGCAAGGGTTGAAGATGAAAACTGTTTCACTTGTTTCTTATGTACCACCCTCCAAAATGCTTCTGACCAAATATGACTCATACCCAGGACATGACAAGAATCTTTAAGAATGGACAAAGATTTAGCTCTGGCCTTATGGTCCTGCAGTCATTCTGGTTCATACCACTTAGTGACTCATGCAACCCTGAAATCACTTTGCTTTACTTGCTGGGTTTTTCAGCAAGTGTCAGCATACTGTGACTTACGGGGGAAACTCAATCTACCTGCCTTTGTAAGTAAAGTTTTATTGAAATGCTGTTATATCTATTCATTTGCATGTTGTCTACAGTTAGTTTTGCTTTATAAGAATTGAGTAGGTATATCACAAACTCTATGGTTCACAAAACCTGAAATATCTGGATATATACAGAAAATGTTTTCAAAGTCCTGTTTCCAAGTGAGGATAAAAGGACCTTCTAAGGCTTTCTTGCAACAAACTTTTTTTCCCAAGCATAAATCATAATGAATTATGAGGAATTGTTAGCTGTTATGCCTCTGAGAGGGAGCACAGTGAATATGGACTCTGGACATAGTGAAAATGGACTTTGATTATCAGACAACCCTGAGTTCAAATTTCAACAACTGCCTGGCTGTACATGCTCAGAGAAGTCATTCAACTATTCTGTGCTTCTTCATCTATGCAGTACAGAAAGTAGTTCTTTTCCTACAGAATTGTTTGAAGTTTAAATTAGATGGGCTATTTGTCAGACACATGGTATATCTCAGTTAATGATATTTCTTATATAACTCTCAAAGGACTGGACCCCTACATCATGAAGACTTCAGTGAAACTGGCATTTGAGGTAGCACACTAGCTCTTACCAACCCAGAGATATTCCACGATGGCAAGCAGGCTTTTAACATCCCAGCCATGAATGGCCCACATGACGCTGGATATTCTAGGAATGAAATGGAAAAACTGAACAGCTTCCAAAAGCAGCAGAATGATCTCTTCTCTCCCTTCCCTTATTTGTCTTTCTACTGCCAGAACCTGTTATCCTGCAGGCATCTCAACTTGCCGGCTCTGATAAATAAAAAATGTACCAGGCAATTGCTAATTGCTGATAGCTCCTTTCCTATTGATCTCTTCACTTCGCTCAAACATCTCAGATTACTGAGTGATCTTTCCAGCTAATCACAGTTGAGGAGGGTCAGGACAAAGAGAGGCCCCATTTAAATATTTGTGTGATAGAAAGGCAGACTGTCTCTAGGGGAAAAATCAGTGCAGATGCAACTCTGGGGGCAAGGACCTTCAAGTTCAGGTATCACATCATACTTAAACAGAGAAAGAGGGGACATCCAAACAGCCAAATGAATAGGGACAAGACCTGGACCAACCTGCAATGGGAAGAAAGGAGCCAGTGGAGGTTGAGGCTCAGAATATGAGCAGAAGTTTAATAAGAAAAAGCCACTGCTGCTGCTGCTGCTTCTTGACATGACTTTGTCTCAACTGATATTCTTTTTTTTTTTTTTTTTTTTTATTGAACAC